>CM065718.1:7914491-7946991 GCA_033310375.1 Conus canariensis | reverse complement strand
TTGTTGACCCCGCTCCCTCCCCCCCCCCCCTCCACTCCCACCCCACTCCTTACACTACCTCCCGAGCCAGTGGCATTTATCTAAAAACAAACAAACAAAAAAGACAAAAGAAATATTGCTGACTACAGTGTAAGTTCAAACCCTGGAATGTTGTGGTACTATCTTGGCCCTGGTACTTTACTGGCCTGGAAAAAATCCAAAATCCAAAATGATAGTTCTCCCTCATGACCTTGACCAAATAACGCGCCTTGTTTTGGTCATTCGCTCCGTGCAACGTAATGCGTAGGAACACGAATGCAAATTGAAGTGTTGCCACGATGTCCCGTGCTCATTATGAAGGAACTGTTAAGCCAGATGAAATGATAGAGATCGGTTTTTTTTTCTTTTTTCTTTTTTTTTTTTTCGTGTGCAGGAGTGCGCTCGACTGTCATTGTAAATGTAAAAATACTTGCTCATTTACTTATTCAAATTCCAACAAATATCAGTTGAATATAACGAAAAAAAAAAATCAGGTGTTAATTACTTTTGAAATACTTTGAAACCAGTTTGAAGCGTCGATTTAGTACCAAATTCCAGTTCCTGGCCCGGTCAGTTAGTGCCGCAACACTCGATGAACAGAGATGGAGGACAGGAGGGAAAGGTGGTTGGATGGGCTGCGTGGAAGAGAGAGAGAGAGAGAGAGAGAGAGAGAGAGAGAGAGAGAGAGAGAGGGGGGTGGAGGAAGGCAGGGGCGGTAAACGTTGAACGGAAAATGCTGACCGGTAAGGCCTTCACGCTCGGCTGGACTATAAACAAGATGAACAGACAAGGACAACCCCGTCTGTGACGTAAGATTCCCCTGGTGCCTGTTGCACGTGTTGCGGCCAAACTGCTGTCGCTTCACACGAAGTCGCTCCGGGTTGTTCGCGCTTGTTAACCTGTACTATCTCTTGATGGAGGTGGGAAATACAGTTTGATAGTGTGGAAAGAGAGAGAGAGAGAGAGAGAGAGAGAGAGAGAGAGAGAGAGAGAGGGGGGGGGGGGGCAGATAGTAACTTGTCCTGGTAATTATCGTGATGGACGTTTAAATTCTTGCCACGTAGGATAACGGGCTTGTGTGTGCTTACTTACTCGTGTGGGAATAGGTTGGGTTTTGTTGTTCAAGGGTGGCAAATGCCGCTGCCGCCGCCGCCGCTGCCGCCGCCGTCGTCGTCGTAGTCGTCATCATCATCAGCATCGACAACAACATCGTCGTCATCATCGTTATAACCATTGTTGTAGTCATCGCTTTGGTGATCGTCATCACTATCAGTGTTATCAAGACTTTCTCTCTCTCTCTCTCTCTCTCTCTCTCTCTCTCTCTCTTCAAAACACACACACTTTCTCTCACGCACGCACGCACGCATACGCGCGCACGCATGCACTCACACACACACACACACACACACACACACACACACACACACACACACACATACACACACACACACACACACACCACACACACACACACACACACACACACACGCACACACACACACACACACACACACACACACACACGTTTGTATCTAGCCTGTATAAGCGTAGATCAGATATCCATACTCCATTCTGTCCATAATCATACAGATTAAGGTCATTGCTAAATGCATGCTTGACTCATTAAAAAAAAAAACCAAACAAACAAACAAACAAAAAACTGTGAGCCTGGATATTTTCTCTAAACTTATCTAAACCATTTACTCATACTAATAAGCTTATTGCCTTCTTTTCCTCTCTCATCTTAACGTGCCACTTCAGTGGCGATACACCCACACCGCCCAATCCCCCCCCCCCCCCCCCTCATCCACAGCCACAGCCCGGCCCATCCCGCCGTTCCCGGCAACAGCAAACCATAGGAAGCAGTCAATGTCAGGTCGTCAGGAGGCAACCCGCTGGAAGAGACACTGCACTGCCATCAAATCATTTCAGTGGTTTTCCGTGGTGGCTGTTCGGATCCAACATACGCACCACACCACCTCCAAAGCCCCCTACCGACGACAATATTTTGCTTTGTCGCGGAGCCAACGTGAGTCGGCTGTCCCTCCGGAGGGCGCCCCCCCCCCCCTCCAACGTCCGTTCAACGACAGTCCCCATGAATTTAGCCGATGCCGGTGACCCCGAAAGAATCAAACCAAGGACCCGTGGACGTGGAGAGGCGGTCATAGCTGAGTCTCCATCAGAGCAGGGCATGAAGGGGCCGCAGAATTTGAGACATTTCTGTTTACAATGCCGATCGATGAGGACAAGGTTGATGAAGATGATGCTGCGGATTTTCGTTCTGGTCTGAGACTGCAGGACAGGGCTGTACTCTACGCTTACTTTCATAATATGTCCCGACGTCCACCAGGCCCGAGAGATACAGGTACCTGCAATGCTGGTCAGGAAATTGCGAGCAGGAAAGTTGTGCGCATCGTCCTAGTGAATACTAGCTGTCTATTCTGCGCTGTTTTTCCATATGGCATTTTAAATGTAATTTTGTGGCATTGAGGTTTTTTCTTTTTTTTTTTTTTACTTTTCTAAAATCTGGGAGTAACACCCCCTCCCCCAAATAAAAAAACAAAAACAAAAAACAAACAAAAACAAACAAAACAAAACAAAACAAAACAAAAACAAAACAACCCCCCCAAAAAAACAAACAAACAAACAAGCAAACAAACACAAGCCTAAGGCGATGTCTGGCCTTGTTGGCGCAGTCTAATTTGGTAAGCACTGGGATGTTGGTGTTGGTTAACCTGCCATGCCATCACCTACAGTCATTTGTTTCTTTTTCACGATTTTTTTTTAACCCTCTATGGGTCCACTTGTTTTGTGATGTGACTTGCTTGATTGTTTTTTTTTTTTTTTTTTTTTTTCTCGAGTGTGTGTGTGTGTGTGTGTGTGTGTGTGTGTGTGTGTGTGTGTGTGTGAGAGAGAGAGAGAGAGAGAGAGAGAGAGAGAGAGAGAGAGAGAGAGAGAGAGAGAGAGAGCCATAAAGAAGTTCAGTGCGGTCGGCTGAACTACAACGATTAAACCTTGAAAATTTGAACCGTCTCACCGACAGTGTCAAACGACGGGGTTAATTGATAAAACAAACAAACAGACAAAAACAAACAACAAAGTAGACTTATAAACAGACAAACAAACAACAACCTCAACTATAAAATTAACCAATAAAGCAACCAACAAACACCATCAAACAAACGTTTTGTGCATCGTGTTTGTATCAAAAGAATGTTTACGCCCCTCTCTACCTCCTTCTCCAGCCCTCTTTCCCCCCTCTCCCTCATCCCCTCCCCTGTCTCGACTGATTTTTTTTCTCCCAGTGATTTAAAGCTAGATGATAGTCATAACAATAACAATCATAATAAATCAGTAGTTGACGTTCCTGCGGATGGTAAAAGATGGCTATATTAAGGAGATAACCTTGGCTAAAACCGAAGTGAGCGTCTTCACATAATGATAATGATAATGAAAATCGTAATAATGATAATAATCATAAAATTACCACCACCACCACCTACCACTACCACCGCCACTAGTACTTTTGTGTAGTCCTGTCGCCATCTTTTGGTTTTGCTACATAGGATTCCGATGTTTTTGTGACAACTGCCAGTTCGAATTTAACAAACAAACAAACAAACAACAACAAAAAAATCAACCGCTCCATCCCTCTACTCTCCCCATCTTCCCCTCGTGAAATCTGACGATACACAAAAGTGTAAAAGTGCATATAATGTGTTGATTGTAAAAGAAGTTATTTAGAATTTTGAAGTTCCCGAGAGATATGCCAGAAGAATAACAAAGAACTGATAGGGCACGCACGCACGCAGGCATGCACGCAGGCACGCACGCACGTACGGGCACACACACACACACACACACACACACACACACACACGCACACGCACGCATGCACACACACACACACACACACACACACACACACACACACACACACACACACACACACACACACACATACAGACACTATTCATGTGCGCTTGAGAGGAGAGAGAGAGAGAGAGAGAGAGGAGAGAGAGAGAGAGAGAGAGAGAGAGAGAAGCCAATATATTATTTCAATGTGAAATACTGCATAATTAAGGAATAAATATATTCAAAGATAATCGAAAGGGAGTGAGGTGGGTGGGGTGGGACTTTCCGTGTGAAGATCTCATTGCGGTTGCTTTATTGAGAGCAGCAGTTGTACATCAATCGGTACAAACAGAAGCATTGTTGTGGTTGTGGTTGCAGTTGTTGTTGTGGTTGTTGTTTTGATACATTCTGGGCCTTAAATGAAGCCTTGCTTGGTACATCCTGGCCCATGTTCTTAGTTTTCATTAGCCGGAAATAATTACTGAAGGACAAAGAATTTCTGGCATTGCTGGTTTTGTTGTTGTTGTTGTTGTTGTTGTTAACACATTATGAACCTTGCTTGGTATATCCCTGTCCATGTTCTTAGTATTCATTAGCCGAAGTGGTTACTGAAGGGCAAAGAATTTCTGGCATCGCTGGTTTTCTTGTTGTTGTTGTTGTTGTTGTTGTTGTTGTTGTTGTCGTTGTTGTTAACACATTCTGAACCTTGCTTGGTATATCCCTGTCCATGTTCTTAAATTTCATTAGCCGAAGAAGCTGCTGAAGGGGACAGAATTTCAGGAATTGTCGGTTTTGTACATGTTAGTGCGCTGAAAGTAACCACGCTGCCATGGGGTGTTTAACAACCTGTGGTGTTTAGCCATGCTGTTGGCGGGTGTTGGGATGTCCGTCAACTGCCTTGTCAGTACAGGGATGTGGCGGTGCAATCATCTAGTTCATGGCTGCACCGGTAGAATCGATTGCTTACGTGCTGTATCCATGTATGAAACCAATCAAATACTGTACTTACCGAATAGACTTGTTATAAACACTGTACTCACAGATCAGTACAATGTACTAAAGGAGTGAACTAGTTTGATGTTGTAGCTGACTGACGGTGTAACCTAGTCATGTTGTATTTATGGTAAAAAAAAATCAGAAATTATGCACTGATGGAATAAATTAGTCCAACGCTGTACTTTGATATCATATATTAATGGAACCAACGCTGGGATATCTCTCAAACATTGTATCTTTCAGGGATGCCTTCAGTGATCCCCAAGACTTCTCCCATACCGAGGACGTCGGATACTACTCGGAGTCCTGTTGGTTCCTGTGGTTTTGAAGACGGTGCCTTCTTTGAGATGGTTTAGAACACGACAGGTCTACCCCCCGGTGCCAGAATCTTGGCGACAGAACAACTCCACAGACTGTCCAGGGGACTAGTGTCTGCATCATCCAGCGGAACACAGTTGTTAATACACATACGCATACACAGACAGATACACAAACCACAGAGGTATATTACCGTGAGGAATGTGAAGTGGACCACCGGGTGGAATGTGAATACGAGCCGTTAAGAGTGTTGACGGGATGGTGGTGTGTGTGGAAAAATCGAACCTCGCGGTCTTGATCCGATACCACAGTAGGTCGTTTTCCCTCTGAATGTTGATCTGCACGGTTATTTGCTCATCTCACACGCGTAGATCCTGATGTGTTAGCGTAAACCTTCAGTGAACCGTTGGAGCGCTGTTAGCGTAAACCCTCAGTGAACCGTTGGAGCGCTGTTAGCGTAAACCCTCAGTGAACCGTTGGAGCGCTGTTAGCGTAAACCCTCAGTGAACCGTTGGAGCGCTGTTAGCGTAAACCCTCAGTGAACCGTTGGAGCGTGAGTCTACAGGTTCCAGGCATCGAGGTGGTCATATTTCTTTCCTGAAGGGAAATAAAGCCCTCCAGAATTTCTGTGTGTCTTATTTATATCTTGGACAACGACGCCTACCTTCTGTATATCCGTATTATAAGTCAGTTGTCACGGCGGCAACAAAAGAAATTGGTCAGCATTGCGACTAACCTCTTCGACCTTTTCTCATTTATCGTGTTAGGCCTTCATTGCTGACAACAGACTTCTCAATACATTTTTAAAAATTCTATCTGGTTATTCTAATATTCTCAGTCATCTTTTCATACAATACTGGTTGTTAACGAAGCCTACTTTTGCGGCGCAATGATCCGTTCAATCGTGTTGTCCGTTTGGTCTCATCAGTGTATGGAAAAACCCCTTTGATTATAGTTAGTGTCAAACCTTAACAAAGTCACATACTGGTGCTCCATAATCAGTCTTTGGAGTTTCTGATCATTTTTTTTTTTTACATGATTGCATTCTGTGTGTGTTTTTCGAGCATCGCAACGTCATTTTTTGCACTGTGTAGAAATATACAAAAAGATTATTTTCTTTTTTTCCATCGTGAAGTGTGACTTGACACTCGAGTCGCCATTTTGGAGATAATCGGATATTCCTGTTCTCCATTCTTCACATTATTGTTGCGCACAGTACACACTGCTGTCGCGTGATAAAAAAAAAATTACAATTGAACATTTTACGTCACCGTTATAACGCTTTCAAACACGACTTTGCAATATTTCTAGTGTTCTTATAACTAAACTTGGTGCTACATTTGTATTTTGTGTGCTATGTATTACACCGCAAAGCACAACCCTAGAACTTTGCTGGCTGCTATCGCCTCATTGTGCGACTAAGTATGGGCTCTTTATATCGCTTACGTATAATATCTCTGTAGAGTACTGCCATCTTACTTTCAGTGCCGCGGTATGGTTCTGCAAAGCGCTGCAATATCACTGCAAATGGTGCTATTGAACTAATTCTGCCAAGTACAGGCCCTACAACTGTCTGTTGCTGCTTTAGAATTCTGCTGATCAGCGCTGTTTTAATACACAATTATATTTGGTTCCTGGCGCCCTTCTGCCAAATACCGAAATACCACCTTCCATCGTCACTTGGTGCTGCTGTAGAACTGTGCAGAAGTGCCACCGTACATTGCACTCAGTGCTAAGGCATTTTTCTGCGAAGTATTACCCGCTAACCGCTCTTGTGGAGGGGGGCCACCGTGTCATTCTTTGCCAACTTGGCCCACTTCAGCCGTAACGAACGCCAGACCCCAGCGAGACCTGGTGGAGCGTCAACGTGAGCCAGTCCACCGGGGGTGATATCACACATTTTTCTTCTTACCGGTCGCCCTCCTGCTTATCAATCTAGGCAATTACCTGGACACGCGGAGCGAGAAGTTCCAAGGCTGCCCAGACCCGCTGGGGGGAGGGGAGGATTAATGTGCGTCTGTGTGGATGTGAGGGTTCTGGCGGAGTACTGAAGCGGCGCGGCGGGAGTGCAGTGCCCGGAGGGGGGGAGGACTGGCCGCTCGAGGCTTGCTGGGACGCTGTGGCTCTGAAGCGCTGCTGTAGCATCCAGGAGCAGGGTCAAAGAGGTAGGTGGGTGGTGGTTGGGGGTTGGGGGTTTGGGTGGGTGTATGTATGCAGGTTCACGTGCGTGTTTTGTTGTGGATAACGATGTCAACGGTTTCAGAATCCGTGTGTGCGCTGTTTTTGTCTGTCTCTGTGTGTATTTGTCGCACGTGATCTTGATTACGTCCGTGATCGCTGTTCGTGGGGAGTGGGAGGTTTTGTTGTTGTTGTTGTTCTTATTGTTGTTGTTGTCGTTTTTTTTTTCGGTTTGTTTTGAGGAGGTGGGGGAGGGAGGCGGGAAAAGAGGGATGCGGGTGGAGTGTGTGAGTGCCCTGGTTCAGATTGCTACCGTTAATGTTCTTATTCAGTATGCCCCAGACCTTATTCTGCCTCTTTGATCTTATTCTGCCTCTCTGACCTCATTCTGCCTCTCTGACCTTATTCTGCCTCTCTGATCTTATTCTGCCTCTCTGACCTCATTCTGCCTCTCTGACCTTATTCTGCCTCTCTGATCTTATTCTGCCTCTCTGACCTTATTCTGCCTCTCTGGATCTTATTCTGCCTCTCTGACCTTATTCTGCCTCTCTGATCTTATTCAGCCTCTCTGACCTTATTCTGCCTCTCTGACCTTATTCTGCCTCTCTGACTTTATTCTGCCTCTCTGATCTTATTCTGACTTTCTGAACTTATTCTACCTCTCTGATCTTATTCTGCCTCTCTGACCTTATTCTGCCTCTCTGACCTTATTCTGCCTCTCTGATCTTATTCTGCCTCTGTGACCTTATTCTGCCTCTCTGACCTTATTCTGCCTCTGACCTTATTCTGCCTTTGATTTTTCTGCCTCTGTGACCTTATTCTGCCTCTCTGACCTTATTCTGCCTCTCTCTGACCTTATTCTGCCTCTGTGATCTTATTCTGCCTCGTTCTGTTCTCCTTTTTTCCCGTTTCTGTTCTCATTCTGCCTATTTCTGAGTTCAGTCTGCCCGTTTTTGTTCCCATTCTGCCGTGTGTGTGTGTGTGTGTGTGTGTGTGTGTGTGTGTGTGTGTGTGTATGTGTGTGTGTGTGTGCGTGTGTGTGTGTGGTCGGTTAATCCGTTCCTGCTTTCATTGTTCCCACCCCCTCCTTCCCGCGCCCCCTCATTATGTTCATTTCCGTTCAAATTCTACCTGTTTCTTTTCCCATTCTGTTTCTGTCCTCATTCTGTTTCTGTCCTCATTCTCTTTCTGTTCTCATTCTGTTTCTGTTCCCATTCTCTTTCTGTTCTCATTCTGTTTCTGTTCTCATTCTGTTTCTGTTCCCATTCTGTTTCTGTTCTCATTCTGTTTCTGTTCTCTTTCTGTTTCTGTTCCCAATCTCTTTCTGTTCTCATTCTGTTTCTGTTCCCATTCCGTTTCTGTTCTCATTCTGTTTCTGTTCTCATTCTGTTTCTGTTCTCATTCTGTCTCGATCTCTTGTCCCATTCGATCTTTACGCTTCTTCTTCTGTCCCTTCCCTCCCTTTCATTGTCCTGATCTTTGTCTCCGTCCATAGGTTCGTCTTTCAGGACTGTCCGTCCTCACATCCATCGGCAACGCCTTGCGAGGGCCGATGAATTTACTATAGAAAAGAGTAAACCGAAATGCAAGCACATCGATGACATAAACGACAGCGAGAGCCGTGAAGAGAGAGAGAGAGAGAGAGAGAGAGAGAGAGAGAGAGAGAGAGAGAGAGAGAGAGAGAGTCGTTTTGAACGAGGTTGTTTCTTCAGCATCTACAGATGTTTCTCTCTGTATCAGTCACCCGTTCTCTCTGTCTCACCGTCTTTTTTTTCTTCGTTTTTTTTTTTTCTTTTATAATCTCTTTATTCTCTCCACGTTCCTCGTAATATGTTCCTGCGCAACTCTGTTCACAATGTGTTCGTGTTTCTATACAGATCATGTTTTCTTCACTTTCTTCACCAAAAATGTTTTACAAGACAGTAGAAGAAAAATAGGGGGGCGGCGAGAGACAGACATTGACAAATTCTTTCTTTACGAGGATAATAGATAATCACTGCTGTCCTTTTTTGTATCTGGTCATCACCCTCTACAGGATCCATCCTCCTTGATGTATGAGAGAGAGAGAGAGGTGGGGGGGGGCATACGCGCGCGCGCGCGCTCGTATGCACAACACACACACACACACACACACACACACACACACACACACCACACACACACACTGAAGGAAGGAGAGAAAGAGGCAAACAGACAGACAGAACACACACACATGTACACACACACCCGCACGTGCGTACGCACGCGCGGACGCGCGCGCGCGCGCACACACACAACACACACACACACACACACACACACACACACTAAAGGAAGGAGAGTGAGATGCAGACAGACAGACGGAAACACACACACACAACACACACACACACACACACACACACACACACACACACACACACACTGAGAGGAGAGAAAGAGGCAGACAGACAGAGCACACACACACATGTACACACACACGCGCGCGCGCGTACGCATGCACGCACACACTCACGCACGCACACGCGCATATGTTTACACACACATGTACACACACACACACACACACACACACACACGCACGCACGCACGCACGCACGCACGCACACACACACACACACACGCACCACACGCACGCACGCACGCACGCACCACACACACACACACACACACACACACACACCGACGAACGCACGGGCGCGCCAAAGCGCGCGCGCACACACACATGCGCACGCGCGCACGCACGTGCGCGCGGGCACACACACACACACACACACACACACACACAGAAGAGAGAGAGAGAGAGAGAGAGAGAGAGAGAGAGAGAGATCATTTCTTCATTTATTTACAGCCCTTGGCCCCATATGAAGGGTAGGTGAACTTTAAGCAATACACATCGATCAATAGTGCTGGCATGAAAACATTAATGAACAAAAGCAAGATGCTCAAGAGTTTAGTCTATGAGACTTTACACCAGTGCAACGAAAAGTAGCACTCGGCTTCAGCCCGGAGGAAGAAGACGATTATAAATCCAGCTTACACAATGATGGTTTTCTGTGATACATAGGCCGTCTGAAAGCATTAGATACTTGCGAGTGCTTGACCTCATTAAACGAAATGAACTTCAGCTTGTTTGCATGAGGGACAAATCGAATGATCACTGTTAAATGTTTTGTGTCTGAAACGACGCATCATCACATCAGAAGTTCCCTGTCTAAATCTTGTCATGTTTCAAATGCTGGTCTAATATAACGCCAGGTAAGGTCTTGAACCAGGCGTACTGCTAAAAGTTCTGTATGTTTCGAGTCTTCCTCTAGTCTGTATGTGGGCTGTGCATTTTTTCCGTGTCCAGTCAATCTTTGGCGAACATTCTCAATAAACTCATTAATCTTTCCATCAAAAAAACACAGAACCCACGTGGGCCTACTTTTGATATCCAGTTTCCCTTGCTTCTAACATGTGACGTAGCACATTGTAAGCTTTATCATGGAAGTTTGTCATTTTTCACTCTCAGTACCTTGAGAACATGTGACATAGCACATTGTAAGCTTTACATGGAAGTTTGTCATTTTTCACTCTCAGTACCTTGAGAACATGTGACATAGCACATTGTAAGCTTTACATGGAAGTTTGTCATTTTTCACTCTCAGTACCTTGAGAACATGTGACATAGCACATTGTAAGCTTTACATGGAAGTTTGTCATTTTTCACTCTCAGTACCTTGAGAACATGTGACATAGCACATTGTAAGCTTTACATGGAAGTTTGTCATTTTTCACTCTCAGTACCTTGAGAACATGTGACATAGCACATTGTAAGCTTTCATGGAAGTTTGTCATTTTTCACTCTCAGTACCTTGAGAACATGTGACATAGCACATTGTAAGCTTTACATGGAAGTTTGTCATTTTTCACTCTCAGTACCTTGAGAACATGTGACATAGCACATTGTAAGCTTTACATGGAAGTTTGTCATTTTTCACTCTCAGTACCTTGAGAACATGTGACATAGCACATTGTAAGCTTTACATGGAAGTTTGTCATTTTTCACTCTCAGTACCTTGAGAACATGTACATAGCACATTGTAAGCTTTACATGGAAGTTTGTCATTTTTCACTCTCAGTACCTTGAGAACATGTGACATAGCACATTGTAAGCTTTACATGGAAGTTTGTCATTTTTCACTCTCAGTACCTTGAGAACATTGACATAGACATTGTAAGCTTTACATGGAAGTTGTCATTTCACTCTCAGTACCTGAGAACATGTGACATAGCACATTGTAGTTTCAGGAAGTTGTCATTTTCACTCTCAGTACCTTGAAAGGATACCTACAGGTTGTTTTCTCTATCTTAAAATGTACTCCATGTGCTTCATAGATGAAATTTCCTTGTAATAGCCAGAAGTCGGGAATTGACCTCTCAACCGGTGACAAGCACATAAGGCAGGAAGAACAGTACAAACAACAAGCCATGTAAGACATGGAGTTGTCTGTTCACACATACCGAGCCAGTAAAGGACAGGGGTCGCGGACACTACATCCATCCTTAGAGAAGTCTGGGGAGTCGCGGACACACACCAGCCAGTAAGACAGGGGTCGGGTCACACACCAGCCAGTAAGACAGGGGTCGCGGTCACACACCAGCCAGTAAGACAGGGGTCGCGGTCACACACCAGCCAGTAAGACAGGGGTCGCGGTCACACACCAGCCAGTAAGACAGGGGTCGCGGACACACACCAGCCAGTAAGACAGGGGTCACGGACACACACCAGCCAGTAAGACAGGGGTCGCGGTCAACAGGAATGAAGTGGTGGTCAAAGGCGAAAGGGAAAGCAAAGAGAGGTACGGCAATACAGGAGTTGAAAACAGATGAGGATGCAAAGAGAATTTAGTAGGCAGTGGACTGTGGGAAAACTCATTCCAAAGACCTTTTAGCATAGCACATGGCATCTCTTGTGATCAGCTTCATCCTCAGATCTGTATATGACCTCCTGCTCTCCAGTTCAATCTGGTTGATGACCCTACCATGTCCGCTCTTTCAGAGTAAACAACGAATGAAACATGTCCTTAGTTCATGCAAAGCTGCGTTAACTCAAGGCATGTACACATGGGAGACGCAGCCGAATGCTTAAGGCGATCGCACACGGGGTTGGCACCGCCAGAGGAAACACATGTCGCCAGGAACTCAGCCACGACGTTCTACACGAAAAGAGGTCACAAGTAGTCTGGATTAACTGTCACATCAAGAGCATGGCGGCGGGGTTCACCGGATAGAGTGGACGACTAGGAGTGCACAGTACTTTCCAGAATGGGAGAACCATCCTGCGATCATCAGGAAGAGTGGCATGAGAACGGATATTGTGCTTCAGTCAGGTTCATCAAAACAGTTCTGCCATTGCGCCATTTGAAAGTAGAATGGAGCCAGCTCACATCTATGAGACTGAGAAGTGTGCCAGTCTAGCCAGCAGCTATAGGGAATGTGGTGTCCAAGCCAGTGTCCTCGCCACAGAGGTTGGCGCAAGGTGAGTTCTGGGTTCATCAGCCTATGATCTCACGACAGAGCTCGCAATGTCTGGTAAGAGGAAGACCAGAACCCTGAAGACAATGGCAGAGGCAGAGGAAGGGAGTTCCAGCTGGATCTGGTTGCGGAGGAACACAAACTTCATGTCAATGCTAACGGTTCTCTCAATCAGTTAGTGGGAAGTTGACAAAATACAGGGAATCATATAGCCCAACATATGGATTAATATTCACAAATCAGAGAGAGAGAGAGAGAGAGAGAGAGAGAGAGAGAGAGAGAGAGAGAGAGAGAGAGAAGCAGTTTCGTTTCAAATTTAAATCATTAGCATGTAAAATCCACTTTCTCTTAAATACAAACATTAACAACAACAAATCTTGTTTATATGGGTCAGAGGTAAAAAAGAAAATGTTTTCTGACTACGCTCGGCCATAAATCTTCCCTCACCCCCCCCCCCCCCCTGGCCACCACCCATCCTCTTCCGCCCCCCAAAATAACAAGGACCTCTGATTGGTTGAAAGAGCCGTCCTCTGATTGATGGAAAGAGCTGCCCTCTGATTGGTAGAAAGAGTTGCCCTCTGATTAATGGAAAGAGCTGCCCTCTGATTGGTGGAAACAGTTGCCCTCTGATTGGTGGACAGAGCTGCCCTCTGATTGGTGGAGAGAGCCGCCGTATGATTGGTGGAAAGAGCCATCTGAACTTTAGCTCTCGATCTCATCAAATAGACTGGAAAGTATGTAAAGGGATGGGGGGGAAGACAGACGGAGCATGGGCAGTATTTGTTTAACAGGTAACAGCCAGAAAAAAAAGTTGATGCATTCCACGCATGCTTGCAGACTGACCGTGCACCTTCCCGTGTTCTTCCCAACTCCACCACCCCAATTCATACAGGCCTAAAGCTACAATCGGTTGAGATTGTTACCTGTCATGATGCAGATAAGTATTGACAGTGACGATGATATGTTTCAGTCCATCCTCCCTTGCTGCTGAGGCACAGAACTATTGAGATTTGTTGGCCTGAACTAATCACTGTCACTTTCCTGTTGGATGAATTCTACTGTTTTCTCTTATGCATCGCAGTACTAGCTTTGTAATGCTTTTAAATAAAGTAAGATAAATCACAAAGTGACACATAGTTAAAGTCCTCATGGTGGTGAAACATCTCCCCCCCCCCCACCACTCCACATTCCACCTCTTCCTCAAAAGCTAGCAGTCTCCCCTACATTTGTACGGCTATCAACATTAAGTTGTTGAAGATACACATTCGTTCAGAACTGATGAAAAGAAAAAAAAAAATCGATTGACATATATATCTTCTTAGTATGTGAAATTCAGGAATCCTGCCTAATGTGGTTGAACATATAGATCCGACAGGCCAATCCGAAAAGTCCCACCCACAAAATCCTTTAAAATAACATTTTGCTATGTACCCACAGACCAGGTCAGTTAGTGAGGAGACAGCTCATTTCCATCCCTTGTCTACATTTTCATACTGATGTGTGTGTGTGTGTGTGTGTGTGTGTGTGTGTGTGTGTGTGTGTGTGTGTGTGTGTGTAAGTGAGTATGTGTGTGTGTGTGAGTGTGAGTCAAGTCAAGTCAAAGTCAAAGTCAAATTTATTTTCAGATGGAACATGAATAAGCAATAAATCTGCTTTTACATCAAGCCACATAAAAAAAAAAAAAAAAAAAAAAAAAAATCGGTGAAAAACGAATAATACAGAAATTATGAAGTCAGAGATAACACAATAGAAACAGAGAAGAATGGATGGGAGGGGGGGGGGGAGAGGGGGAGGGGGGAGATAGGGAGTGAGTGGTGAGTAATGTGTGTGGTGTGTGTGTGTGTGTGTGTGTGTGTGTTGTTGTGTGTGACGAAAGTTTTAAAGAGGTACGCATGGCACTTTCTCAAAATATAAGAATCAGTACAGAAGTACACATCGCAAGCTGTTGCTCTGCTTGTAAGTGCAATATATGATGTCTTGCATTTTAGTGCCTCAGGAAAAACAACATGACACTCCAAACATCAAGCAGTCACATGACGTTTTGTCTCTTGGTCGTCTTGTCTCACAGTGTGTGTGTGTCCAAAACAGAACCATAGATGAATATCCATCCTAGGGTTGGAACGTGGAATTGTAAAGGAAGATCTCTTTCATGGGTATGGCAGGGATTCGCAACCACCACCACCACCACCACCACAACAACAGCAAAAGAAAAAGCAAAGTTCGTTATGAAATCCGATTTTCCGGAGGCCCTGATCTGGAACTAGAAGAAGGCCCAAGACAAGCCAGAATCTCGAGGGAACCATCACCCGTCAAACTTTGAAGGAAGAAGAGGGTGAAGATTAGCATCAAAGCGAAAAACAAAAACAAAAATATACTGCAAGAAACGCAAACAAAAGACACTAAACCATTTGTCTAGGCAATCTCATACATGTATATACACAAACACAAAGGCTCTTTCTCTTCGGCACAATAAATTGAACACTTTTTGTACTAAAACATATTTGCAAAGTATGCAGTAAGAAAGTACGTGTGCTTGTGACAGAACGTCGCTACTACAGTGGCACGGGGGGAGGGAGAGGATGGGTGTGTGGGGAGTATGCAGTGGGGCGGGGCGGGGGGGGGGGGGGGGGGGGGTCGAAGAGGGAAGCAGGAAGGATACGGGAGAATTGGTGGAGATGGGGAAGAGTGACGGGGAAAGGGAGGTGTGGAGTGGGGGTGGGGGGTGGAGGGAGCGACGGAAAGGGAGGAAGTGGAGGGGATGACGGTTAGTTAATACATATTCCCCTGCAAAGTGTTACGTGTTGTTAAGACATGAACGCACTGTTGTGTTATGTATGTTACAATAGCGAAACAATGAGAGAGAGAGAGAGAGAGAGAGAGAGAGAGAGAGAGAGACAGACAGACAGACAGACAGACAGACAGACGTGAAGTTCACAATGCAGAACGTGAAGATCTGCCCATCCTCTTCCTTTTTGTACTGTTTGAATTCTTGTATTGGATAATGTGGATAATTTAAATCATGACGATTTTTTTTTTTCATCCACGTGTTGAACACAATGAGCACACACACAAAAATGCAAACGAGTTACACATAAACAGTTATACTAACATGCGGAAACATCTGGTCTCAGCTGTAGAACAGCGAAATATTGGAACACCATCAGTAACGCAAAACATGCAAGATTGTCGAGCAATTCAAGAAACTTTTGATTATTATTATAATGAATACTTACATAGCGCCTATTCTCGGCTAGAGACCAAGCTCTAAGCGCTTTACAATCCACACTCGTTTACTCGACAGGCTGCCTACCTGCGTAGTGCCGACTGAAGAGCTGCCAGCTGGCGCTTCATTCAGTCGTTTCCCGTATCATCCAGTACATATCATTCAATATTGTTCACTCAATTTCCTTACTTCCTTCATTCTTTCCATTTCTTACGCAGGGTGCATGCTATGTGTAACGTGTCATCCATACCAACGGCCAAACTGGCCTTCTCTTCCGAAAGCTGGTGATGGGATTTTACGTGTGTGCAAGATATTGTGCGTGCAGACTGTATGGGAAATGGAGTCAGAACCAATGTTAACTCCGAGGGAGAAACCCCCCTGTACCGAAACGGCCCGGCGGAGATTCGAACCTGCAACCCCAGGATCACCAAGATTACGAGTCCGGCAGTCTTTTGAAATAACACCGCCTGTCCAAGCTCCTTATCCGTGGAACGAGCGCTGTCTGTCTGGTTTGCTCTCAAACGGTTCATATTCATCCACGTGATTCGTGAACTGTGTAAACTACCTTGTGATTGGCCGGGAGAACCGGCGGCATTGCCCTGGTGTGTATGCCAACATAAGCGGTACCTCACTGCAGCGAGTTGTGTTCTGGTTCTCAGTCGCTCAGCGAGTCCCCTCCTCGTCGTCTTCTTGTACGCCATGCGTGCGGTAGAAGCGAATTGTTCGCGCGGTTGTGATCAATGGGTAAAAGCGCACTTTAACCTCCCCTCGTGGGAAGGGCGCTTTATAAGCTGTTCTAGCAAACTGGAACCCGCTCGACTTCGTTCATGATTCTATAGCAGGTGAATTCGCTCCCTATGCCACTCGCCACCAGCTAAGTCAGCTTCTTTCCGTTAAAAAAACCCAAAAACAAAAAAAAACAAAACAAAAAAAACCCAGAAGAAGATGAATGTCTTTCAGGGCTAGAGGTCGAACAGGAAGCCATTTGTAATTTGCACAGCTGTTACTTTCTTCCTCCGCACACCAAAAAATAGTAACGTTGTCTGATTGGTCAGAAGAACTGTCGAGGTTTTTACTCTCACAGACTGTGATTGGTCAAAAGAACTGTGGGGGGTTTTACTCTCACAGACTCTGATTGGTCAAAAGAACTGTGGGGTTTTTACTCACACAGACTGTCATTGGTCAGAAGAACTGTGGGGTTTTTTGCTCTCACAGACTCTGATGGGTAAGCAGAACTGTCAGGATATTACTTACTCTCACAGACCTGAGACCGCAAAGTCTTCGGAGAGCTTTTTGATTTCTCTGTGACCAGAAACCAAATTCAACATTTTCTCCATCAGTCGACAACCAGTGATTCCAGAAAACGATTCTGATACACAGGTAGTAGAGAATGGTTCTACTGTCAGGCTGAAAAAAAAGCGGGAAAACGTAATGCTAATTGAGCAATCAGGACAGGGGGTGGATAACTTACGTTTGTGAGAGGGTGAGAATCGAGTAGCGATGGGAGAGGGGGAGGCGGAGGCGGGGTGGGGTGGGGTGGGTGGGGGGGGGGGGGGCTGGAGGGGAGGTGGGGGCAGGGAGGGAGGGCGCAGGGACGTCTAAAGTTTAAATCGATAGCGCGAAGTGACCAAGATTGCAAAGGGGGTTCTGAGGTGCTGGTTACCTCCACACCTCCATTCTATTTCTGCCCCCCCCCCCCAAAAAAAAACAAACAAACAAAAAAGTTGTGGCAAAATGACGCAAATCTGTGCTATCTGATAACAAATTAATTGTCAATTTAAAAAGTATTGAACCATGATACTGAGATCTTTTGTTATCTCGTAAAGTGGAATGAGAAGGAGGGGGTGCATGTGTACCTAGTGCAGATGTGTTCCTAGTGCGGATGTGTACCTAGTGCGGATGTGTACCTAGTGCGGATGTGTACCTAGTGCAGATGTGTACCAGTGCAGATGTGTACCTAGCGCAGATGTGTACCTAGTGCAGATGTATACCTAATGATGATGTGTACCTAGTGCAGATGTGCACCTAGTGCAGATGTGCACCTAGTGCAGATGTGCACCTAGTGCAGATGTGTACCTAGTGCAGATGTGTACCAGTGCAGATGTGTACCTAGCGCAGATGTGTACCTAGCGCAGATGTATACCTAATGATGATGTGTACCTAGTGCAGATGTGTACCTAGTGCAGATGTGTACCTAGTGCAGATGTATACCCAATGCAGATGTATACCTAGTGCAGATGTGTACCTAATGCAGATGTATACCTAATGCAGATGTATACCTAGTGCAGATGTATACCTAATGCAGATGTATACCTAGTGCAGCCTCGTTGGACCACCGCGTCAATACATGCTGTTAAAACAGCACAAAGTAGGAGAAACAGTAATGCTAACTGAACGTTACACGTAGTAAAACAGTAACAACGCGTAGGAGAAAAAAATGCGTACCGAACAATGCGTGCAGTCAAAAAGAGAACAAAAAGTAGGAGAAAAATTTGTGTTAACTGAACGGCACTTGCTGTAGAAAGTAACGAAAAGTAGAAGAAAAAAACCGCAGTGCTGACAGAATAATGCGTGCAGTTAAAAAAAAAGAAAAAAAGAAAAGGAAAACGGTAGCGGTATCTGAACTATCCAAGTGAAAGGTTATTTGAAAGAAAAGGAAAAACATGAAAACAGGAGAAAAAATGCAGTAAAAAAGTAACAAAAACTAGGAAACACGCAGTGGTAACTGAATATTATAAGTACAGTTAAAAAAATAAGTAGGAAACTAACTGAACAATGCATGTTTTAAAAAAAAGGTAGGAAAAACGGAATGTTATATGAACAAGAAGTAAAAAAAAAATGATAAAGTTGTGCTAACTGAACAAAACACGCAGTTTAAAAAAAAAAAAAGGAAAGAAGAGGAAATAATAGTTCCGGCTTAAAAAAAAGAAAAAGGCAGGAAAGAGTAGGAAATGGTTGTTCCGGATGAATAAACACATGTAGGCAAAAATAGCGCTGATTGGACGAAAACAATAAATGCTGTGGTTGTTCCGGATGAATAAACGTATGAAGGCAAAAATAGCGCTGATTGGACGAAAACAATAAATGCTGTGGTTGTTCCGGATGAGTAAACGTATGTAGGCAAAAATAGCGCTGATTGGACGAAAACAATAAATGCTGTGGTTGTTCCGGATGAATAAACGTATGTAGGCAAAAATAGCGCTGATTGGACGAAAACAGTAAATGCTGTGGTTGTTCCGGATGAATAAACGTATGTAGGCAAAAATAGCGCTGATTGGACGAAAACAGTAAATGCTGTGGTTGTTCCGGATGAATAAACGTATGAAGGCAAAAACAGCGCTGATTGGACGAAAACAGTAAATGCTGTGGTTGTTCCGGATGAATAAACGTATGAAGGCAAAAACAGCGCTGATTGGACGAAAACAGTAAATGCTCGTCCAGTACAGGCGCTGAAATATAGCAAAATGTAGTTTGGATTGAACGAGACGTGCTACAGCAAGGAGTAGAGCAAAATGTAGTTTGGATTGAACGAGACGTGCTACAGCAAGGAGTAGAGCAAAATGTAGTTTGGATTGAACGAGACGTGCTACAGCAAGGAGTAGAGCAAAATGTAGTTTGGATTGAACGAGACGTGCTACAGCAAGGAGTAGAGCAAAATGTAGTTTGGATTGAACGAGACGTGCTACAGCAAGGAGTAGAGCAAAATGTAGTTTGGATTGAACGAGACGTGCTACAGCAAGGAGTAGAGCAAAATGTAGTTTGGATTGAACGAGACGTGCTACAGCAAGGAGTAGAGCAAAATGTAGTTTGGATTGAACGAGACGTGCTACAGCAAGGAGTAGAGCAATATGTAGTTTGGATTGAACGAGACGTGCTACAGTTAGGAGCAGCGCCGACTTAACAATACGTGTACTTAAACAAACAAACAAACAAATAGGAAGCTCAGAAACTGTGCTAACTGAAAAAGCCATGTGGTGGAAGGGGGGGTGCAGACAAGGTGACATGCCGACAGAAGAAGAATTAGCGGGGAGCAATGAGAGGTGACGGACGGCGTTCAAAGCCATAAAGCTGTCGGCTGCACCTCGCGCTTCTCTTTCAGCTTCAACCCTGCATAACATAGTCTTCAAAAAACCACACAGCTCCACTGTAGCAACCCCCCCCCCCCCCCCCCGCCTCCCCTATCTCTTCCGCTGCCTTCTCACCCCGTTTCCGCCACATACCTTCATCCTCCTAACCTCCCCCTCCCCCCCCCTCCCCACCCGCCCGCCATGTTCCTCCGACTCCCATCCTCCCGTCCTCTCGGTGTATTAAAACGCAAAACAAACGTCGTTTTTGAAAAAAAAATAATTAAAAAGAAATTAGGCCTACTCGTGTGAAATAAAGGCCTTTTTCAGGGATTTGCCACCAGTTCAACTGACTCTGTGTACGTGAAACACGTCAAATGTGTTGCTTGATAGAAAGGTGGGGGGGGGGGGGGGGGGGAAGAAGGAAAGGGGAGAGGTGTCAGTCTGCATTCCTTTCATAACAGATCCTGACATCAACCAGGCCCGAGAGAAACACACACCGACAGTACTGTTCTGGTCAGGAAATGTCAGCAACCTACAGGCGCAGTTTCTTAGACGGATGAAACTCGTCTGTGTTGATGCAAGTCGCCCCATATTGAATCTAATCACACTACCCGATTCAAAGCTGGTCGGGATGGAAAAGTCCCCCCGAATGAATGCCTATAATGTGACTCGTACCCACGACCAGCTGACCTGCAAACCCGCCACACTAACCGCGGCGCCTGGTTACGTTTGATGATGTCTGTGCGAATCCTTTCTGCAGGGTCTGTCTTGAAGGCAACAGAGGCTGATTGATAACCCGTGCCAACTTTGGAGCGCTGGTTTTTTGCTCGGGTTGTGACTTAGACTCCGGCTCTGTCATTGTCTTGAGAACGTCAAAGGGTAGACAGACACAAACTGATCAGAGCGCACACACGCTGAGAAGAACAGAGCATGACTGATGCTTCTGTGAACTCCTCTAGGCCCCCACACGGTCCTTTGACTTTGTTGGCATTTGTGTCTCCTCTTGCATTTCAGTTGCAGTGTTATTCCTTACAGTCCAGCTGACCGTGTTATTCCTTACAGTCCAGCTGACCGTGCAGAGCCCATGTTGGATGCATCTCCTGAGAACATTACCTGCATCTCCTGATCAACAACGTAGGTGTCTGTATCTCTCAGGCCTGGTTGACGCCGGGCTGGTATTGTTATTATTATTTTTATTATTATCATCATTATTATTATTATACAAGGAAGCGTAAGTGCATTTCCGTCACGCAGTCTCACACCAGACTGGAACTACGGATCATCATCTTTTCGTCTTCGTGGCTCATCGCGAAAAAAAAAAGTTGTCTCGTTCCTCCGTTCTCTGAGCGGTTACCACATAGGTTAAAAAAAACAACCTAACACAGACTGGTTATAAGGAAAACAACACACACACACACACACACACACACACACACACACACACACACACACACACACACACAGTGATATACAAATATTCTTTTTTCTTATTTCTCACTTACCTCTGTGGGGAGTCATTGGGGCACCACACAGAAGAACAGTTCACCAGGTGCCTCCAGTTCTGTCTGTTTTGTGCCAAGGTCGGGGTCTCTGTAAATGGTTTCTGTTTTAATCTTTCTTTCCCTCTGTCTCCCTTAGTCGACAGTTCCACGGGGGACTATTTTAGCAGAGCCCTTGGTTCTTGTTACATGCCATAGGAATGTATTTTTCCTTACTTAGCTGACGTCAGATCTTTGTATGGTCCAACGCCGTGCCTGATGATTTGACGCACTTGTTGATTGGTGATATGATCAGTGCATTTCTTCTTCTTCTTCTCGATCGCCTATCACACCTGTAGACAGGATTCTGTAATGAATCTGGTGGTCCTCTGCAGGGCCTCCACAGACCCGTGCAGCTTGTCGTTGATGGGCACCGGCTGTGGCTATGTCCTAACCCTCAGACACTGCAGGTCCCCACAGTCCTGTAGAATGCGTTTTGTGGTTTGTTCTGCCTGCCCACATGTGCACATTGGGGATGGTTTCAGGTGCAGCTTGCGGTGTCAGTGGGATGCTAGCCTGTTGTGCCCGGTTCTGAGTCGGAAGATGACCACCTGTTCTGCTCTGGTTAGCTGATGATAGCCATCTTGCGGCTGTGGTGGCCTGTAGAGCGCTTTTATGATGGTCTTCACCTCTGTCAGGCTGACTGCAGTTTCTTCCTGATGGCCCTGGGCACCAAGTTTTGCCATTTTATCAGCCTCCTCATTTCCTGGAATGCCGCAGTGAGATGGAATCCATTGCATTACAGTTCTGGTGCACTTGATATTGCATAGAGCATCTTCTAACTTTGGCAGGTTGTTGTTGTTGGCTGCCTGCAGCACGCTCAAGGCGTCTGTAAGGAAGACAGCCTGGCTGTCTGGGCCTGCTTTGCTGCTGATGATGATTGCAGCATGCACGGTGCATTTCATTCACATGGCTTGGATTCTTCTTTCCAGAGTCTAGGTCACGCAGGCATACAGAAAGATGTGTTCTTATGGAGATGCACTTGTCCTTCCGTACTGTTTATGGAGATGCACTTGTCCTTCCGTACTGTTTATGGAGATGCACTTGTCCTTCCATACTGTTTATGGAGATGCACTTGTCCTTCCGTGCTGTTTATGGAGATGCACTTGTCCTTCCGTACTGTTTATGGAGATGCACTTGTCCTTCCGTGCTGTTTATGGAGATGCACTTGTCCTTCCGTACTGTTTATGGAGATGCACTTGTCCTTCCGTGCTGTTTATGGAGATGCACTTGTCCTTCCACACTGTTTGATCTGCACAGTGCTAAGGTCAGCTTTGCTGCCCTTCAGAGGGACAGTGCTGTGGTCAGCTTTGCTGCCCTTCACAGGAGCAGTGCTGTGGTCAGCTTTGCTGCCGTTCAGAGGCACAGTGCTGTGGTCAGCTTTGCTGTCCTTCAAAGGATTTCTGGTTGGAATCCCGCACTGCTAACGATGGACACCATTTAAGTGAATTGTTGAACAGGTTCCAGCTTCTGACCGTGGACAGTGACATCAGTATTGATGGGGGTGGTGGCAGTGACATCAGATGATGATGTGGGCAGTGACATCAGTATTGATGATGGTGGACAGTGACATCAGTATTGATGGTGGTGGACAGTGACATCAGTATTGATGGTGGTGGACAGTGACATCAGTATTGATGGTGGTGGACAGTGACATCAGTATTGATGGTGGTGGACAGTGACATCAGTATTGATGGTGGTGGACAGTGACATCAGTATTGATGGTGGTGGACAGTGACATCAGTATTGATGGTGGTGGACAGTGACATCAGTATTGATGGTGGTGGACAGTGACATCAGTATTGATGGTGGTGTTGTGGTTTGGCCATCAGCTTGGTCTTCTCGGCGCTGATTTCCGTGTCATATTTATGTTGACGTTTCATCAAGCCTTTCAACTAGCTTTTCGTGTTGTTTCGTTCACTGTTCGCCAAGCCAACAACGTCATCTGCAGATTGAAATCTGTGATGGTTTTTTCACCAGTGCTGACTGAGCTAACATGATCTTTAAGGGCATCAGTCACGATCTGTTCCAGGAAAATGCCGAAAAGTGAGGGAATTAGCAGGCGGTGAACAAACTCCTGCTAAAGTATGGAACCATTCTCAAACAGCACCCCGCATGGGTACCGCACTAGTCGCTATGGAGTACAATCGCTAGATGCTATGGGCATGTTTCTGTCCGATGTTACATTAATGCTGAATTTCTTCATTGTGGCCCATAGTGTTTCCTGTAGGATTCTGTAGAACACCTTCTTGAGGTCGGTGAAGACATGGTAGAACTCCCTCTGGTGCTAGAGATGAGTTTCGCAAAAGTTACGTAGTATAAAAGATCTGCACGATGGTGCTTTCGCCTCTGCAGAGTCCAGCGTGCTCTTTAGCAGTTATGGTGTCCTGTTTGTGGTTGCAAAGGATACAGTATGATTGTTTGAGCAGTACTTTGCTGGCGTGGCTGACCAAGCTTAAAGCGCGGTTATTTTGGCAGACTGGGAGATTTTCTTTTCTTGGGAAGGTGGGACGATTAATGATGGAGTCCACAGCATGGGCCACTCTCTTCAGTGTGCAGATGATAGTTAAGCATATTAATTACTGCATCTCCGTCATGTTATTAGCGTTCTGCGAGGATGTTGTCAATGCTTGCAGTGTTCCCACATTACATCGATTTCTCTGCAGCTATGACTTATTCATGGAATATTGGAAAGTCATCCTCGTTTGATTAATCCTTTTCTGTCAGCATGTTTGGGTCTCCTGTGTTGTGTTTGTTGTAGGGTTCAGAGCAATATTCAACCCATGTTTGGAGGATGTCTTCGTCCTGTGTGACACAGTTGCCGTCCTTGTTCTGGATGAGACAAATATACAACAATGTATGACTCCGTAATTAAGTTCCGAATGAGGTGGACACGATATATTTTGCTGAATGCACCATTCATTTTTTTTCGCTTATTTTTTTCGTCCTAAGGTTATTTTTTTAATCACAAGAAGTGAAAATAGGACATTTCAAGACTCCAAAAATACATAAGAAGACCAAATAGACAAATCACACGCAGAGAGGACAGTTCCTTTCCACTCTATATACTGAATACAACATCTCTACCTTCACACACGATCATAATCGACAAACTGGTATATTGATTTTAACCTTTTAAGGAGAGAGAGAGAGAGAGAGAAGAGAGAGAGAGAGAGAGAGGAGAGAGAGAGAGAGAGATTTTTTCTCCAGAATACAGATAAGTGAAAGGACCACAGGGGTTGGAAAAACAACAACAACAACAGTGGAGGACAGTAAAAGAAGATGAGAACAAATTCAGAGTCAGGGTGACAGAAAAAGGGACACTGCTCGCACAATGGTGCCGCAGCGTCAGCCTGAGTAAGCATCCCTCTGCGGAGAGTCAGGCCACCACGGCGATGCCACGATCCCTAGTGCCCATGGAGCATGGAGAGTCAGGCCACCACGGCGATGCCACGATCCCTAGTGCCCATGGAGCATGGAGAGTCAGGCCACCACGGTGATCCCACGATCCCCAGTGCCCATGGAGCATGGAGAGTCAGGCCACCACGGCGATCCCACGATCCCCAGTGCCCATGGAGCATGGAGAGTCAGGCTACCACGGCGATCCCACGATCCCCAGTGCCCATGGAGCATGGAGAGTCAGGCCACCACGGCGATCCTACGATCCCCAGTGCCCATGGAGCACGGAGAGTCGGGCCACCACGGCGATCCTACGATCCCCAGTGCCCATGGAGCATGGAAAGTCAGGCCACCTCGGCGATCCCACGATCCCCAGTGCCCATGGAGCATGGAGAGTCAGGCCACCACGGCGATCCCACGATCCCCAGTGCCCATGGAGCATGGAGAGTCAGGCCACCACGGCGATCCTACGATCCCCAGTGCCCATGGAGCATGGATTTGCCGATGGTGATGAGTTGACTGAACACCCCCCAGGGATGGTCCTGAAGGGGAAATCAGGGCTGAGGTCATAACGAGAGCAGGGCGTGAAGAACCATACAATTCCAGTCACATAATGCAACAAAAGCATTTTAACACGTGTGAAGAACCATACAATTCCAGTCACATAATGCAACAAAAGCATTTTAACACGTGTGAAGAACCATACAATTCCAGTCACAAAATGTAACAAAAGCATTTTAACACGTGCGAAGAACCATACAATTCCAGTCACATAATGCAACAAAAGCATTTTAACACGTGTGAAGAACCACACAATTCCAGTCACATAATGCAACAAAAGCATTTTAACACGTGTGAAGAACCACACAATTCCAGTCGCATAATGCAACAAAAGCATTTTAACACGTGTGAAGGACCATACAATTCCAGTCACAAAATGCAACAAAAGCATCTTAACACGTGCGGGTCTCTGGCGTTATCCACCCGCCCCCCCCCCCCCCCCCCCCTTCTTTGAAAAATATGTTTTCTTCGTAAGACTGTATGCATTAGAGTACGTTTTATAGCTTAAGACTAGTTCTCAAGTTTGATTTTACTCTTGCTGCGACATTTTGCGAATAGCGTTTAGTTCAACCTAGACTTGTTTTCTTTCGAAATTTTAGACGTGGAATAGACATGTACATTTTACACATAATGACTTAAAACAAACCATACAATAACTTGATTGGTCATAGCTAAATCCAAAGAACATAGAACATTCTTTTTTCATGAGAATAATCTTAAACTGAATAAAATGGAAAACGACGGAGGGTAATTTTTTTATGGGTTGGGAAACGCGTACTGTTACTGACCGGGAATCACAATCCTTAAAAAAGGAATGAAAGAACAAAAAAAAAAAAGGACGAAGATGGAGACCAAGGTGAAGAAGTAGGAGGAGGAGGAGGAAGAGAAGAAGAAGAAGAAGAAGAAGAAGAAGAAGAAGAAGAAGAAGAAAATATCTAGAAGATAAAAAGTGAACAAAAGCTGAACTTTAAAAAAGGCAGTAAGTAGATAATCATATCCTTGAAATATTTTGTCACGTGACCGTTAGGAGTATGATGATTTGGAGAGCCTCGGGGCAATGTGTAAATAGGCTGGCGAAGAGCAAGCGGAGACGAGTGTGGATTTCTATTCTGAATAAAGGTGAGTTTAAACCATATGGGAGAGAGAGAGAGAGAGAGAGAGAGAGAGAGGGGAGAGAGAGAGAGAGAGAGAGACTCAAGATGATTTATTCATTGTTTTAGGCCATTGCCCTTAATGAAGGGGTTGATTGCAATCGTCTTGGCATCCACACAACTGGTCATCATCATAAATATCATTCACAGAAAAAGTATTTTCCTCTATGCATACTGAAGACAACATCTCTACCTGTTCACACAAGAGTATAACCGACAAACAAGTATATTTGACTTTAGAATGTTAAGGGGAGCGAGAGAGAGAGAGAGAGAAGAGAGAGAGAGAGAGAGAGAGAGAGAGAGAGAGAGAGAGAGAGAGAGAGACTCAAGACTCAAGATAATTTATTCATTTTAGGCCTTTGCCCCTCATGAAGGGGTGCAAGAAAATACAATCATAGAAGTACCATAAGAACTAGACACAGATAACAAACATGAATTCAGAAACGATCTTAAGATAGCATAAGGGATCGCAGTTTAAACGCTTTAAATAGATAAATCGACAAATTTCGGACTGTTTGTTCATGAGTACATGCCAAAAGCAGTGCTAATCTGAAATGGTTTGGGACTTTGTAATACTTCAACGGTATATACTGAGTTCTTAAGTTTTGCAGGACAGGACAACATAACACAAAATGCAATTCGCTTTCTGTCTCCTCTCTGCAAAGCTGGCACATTAAATCTTCATCGCTATGGAATCGATGACGGTAATAATGCACAGCAATTTCAGAAATACCAAGTCTAAATCTAGTAGTTACATACCTTAAATGCGTATCCAGATGAAGCAAAAGATAAGTTTTAACATTAGGCACAATGCAAAACGTCCTGTAAACATTAAATCTTTCACTATTACTAATATGATAATTCCACTCTTGCCATCTGCACGCAATTAGTCTATCTCTAAAGATTCGGAGAAAATCATCAATTGCATCAACCCCTTAGTTTCAACCAGACATAACCAAACCCATACATGTATAATTTACAACGAACATTTGAAGCCCAGTTTCTTTTATCACGTTCGTCCAAATCAAACAACATGCGATAAGCCTTATATGGTAATCTATGCTCATCCATTCTTGTTAATTTTAACCAAAACCTAACACATTTTATAACAGAATTTATGTAGAGAGAGAGAGAGAGAGAGAGAGAGAGAGAGAGAGAGAGAGAGAGAGCGAGTGAGGGAGACGAGAGAGAGAGAGAGAGAGAGAGAGAGAGAGAGAGAGAGAGGACGAGAGAGAGAGAGCGAGTGAGCGAGACGAGAGAGAGAGAGAGAGAGAGAGAGAGAGAGAGAGAGAGAGAGAGAGAGAGAGAGAGAACCCGGATGTCTGAGTTCAGGCCAAACACAGTCTTGTCTTGGAGTCTGTCCTTATCATGCGCCGTCACTTTGATGATAAGTATACGTGAGTGTAAAAATTCCCACCAACGAATCGATGAATCAGGGGAAGTCTGTAATGATTGTGTACAGGGGGAGGGGGGGGGGGGGGGGAGGAAAAAAGAAACAGACGATTGAAACGGGTTTCCTGTTTTAGCTTTAGCCATTACAAACAAGAATGATCTCGTATGCATCGCAGATTGTAAGCTGCTTATAGACCGACGGAAACTCGCTCAGATGTTAGATCCCTCAAGCGTTCTCTTTCTTTTCTTTTTTCTTTCTTTTTCTTTTTTTGTGTGTCTTTTTTAATTGTTCGTCGTCGAGATATCGTAACACGATTACGTATCAGATTAAGCAAACGCGGTTATGTTTCTCACAAATAATACAATGACTTTTTGTTTTCTGGCGTTTACCTGTTGATTTACATATACTGAGAGAAAGAGAGAGAGAGAGATAGAGAGAGAGAGAGAGAGAGAGAAGATAAGAGAAGAGAGAGAGAGAGAGAGAGAGAGAAGATAAGAGAAGAGAGAGAGAGAGAGAGAGAGAGAGAGAGAGAGAGAGAGAAGAGAAGAGAAGAGAGAGAGAGAGAGAGAGAGAGAGAGAGAGAGAAGAGAAGAGAAGAGAGAGAGAGAGAGAGAGAGAGAGAGAGAGAAGAGAAGCGAAAGAGAGAGAGAGAGAGAGAGAGAGAGAGAGAGAGAGAGAGAGAGAGAGATTTGACACTGGAACTGTAGTATCATTGTCAAAACTTTTATGACTCGGGGGAAAAGGTATGAAAATAAACAATAAGAAAACGAACACCAATGTAAAACGAATGTAGAACAACAAAAATAAACGAAGAACACATCAGCGTTTGATGGTAATGAACACACATGTCTGAGATAGAAAAACCTGATCAAAATACCAACAACAAATACGGATCACCAGCAAATGGCGCATTCAGAAGATGCACAATGAAATCTGGAGGGAGAAAAGTAAAACAAGCAAAATATATTCAGAAAGCTCAACCGACAAAAAAAAGGATATTCTCTTCCAAAATAAGTCACACGTGTTTGTTTGTTTGTTTGTTTGCTTGTAATTTGTCAAATATTCTGTGTTTCTGGGGTAAAATTTGCAATATATTTTTTTCATAACAACTACAATATGCCAAAACCCTGCCAGAGTAAGTCGCACGTGTTTGTTTGTTTGTTTGTTTTTTGTCCAAAACTCCATGTCTCTGTGATAAATTTTGCAATGAATTGTATAACAATTACATCTTCTGATGACAAACTGCCAATAATATGATATAAATCTCTCTCTCTCTCTCTCTCTCTCTCTCTCTCTCTCTCTCTCTCTCTCTCTCTCTCTCTCTCTCTCTCTCTGGTTTAAAACAGTGAACATGCATTCTTATGTCTTCGAAAGCTTCACAGTGGAATGAAAAATGCATTTCCTTGTCAACAGGATGCCCGAACCTTGGGTAAGGAAATTCTGTGGAGGTCCCCCGGGGGTCAAACCATCTCTTATTTGCATTAACGCCAAACGATGTTTATCTGAAATTTTCAAAGCGATGTATCCTCGCCATTTATTTCCTTAATCACTCGAATATCTTTCTCTGTTTGGAAACTGATCTTAAGTGACTAAAACCTGATGGTTTTTTCCTTTCTTTTATGTCAGAATGCCAGCTCTGTTTGTAACGTGCGACGAGTCGATCGTTAAATTCTGACCTAAGATTCTCTTCAGGGTCTACCCCAGGGAGAGTCAGACGACCCCATGCATATTCTCTGATAAGAAAGGTTGATACACGATACTGCCCAGGTTTCTCTGCCATGCTCCATATGTCCTACCGTCGTGTCGTCTACCTGTCTACAAAGCCTTGTTTGAGGAAGTTCGAAAGTCTAGAACAAAGAGCATCTTCAGGCCCGTCCATAGAAAGCTTTGTTGGATGCATGGGCGGGATTGTTTAGAAGACGCTTCCTGGCAAAACAGTATATTATATTTCCCCTGTGCTTATTGTCAACAGGACCTCAATCTCTGGTGGCACATGTGAACACCGGTTCTGTTGGAGTTTCGAACATTTCCCCAAAGAAACACACTTCTCCGAGGGGACTTAGCTTTCGCCATGACCTGAGAATGCCCCTGACACCTTTCTTTTGTGTCCGACGTCATTCCTTCCCAACTTTCGTGAAACTCAATCTGTTAGGAAAGATTATGCTTAATTGTCTGTAAGCAATAACTACTGCCGTACAACCATGTTTTGTGCCCCTATAGACGATCAGCGTCACTGAAAAAAATATAATGTTAGTTTTGATCATTTCTTTTGTGTGTGCTTTATTGACAGTCACAAGGAAACGGTCAGCTGTTTTCTTGAAGCCTTTAGCTGGTTTATAAACTAAAAGGCTGAGGTGGACAAGCGAATGACATCATCTGCAACAACAACAACAACAACAACAACAAAAACGAAACAAATATCTCCTGGTTTAAGTTGCATTCCCAGGTGTGTTTTTCTTTCCTGGACAGCTGCACAGCTAGTTCAACTGGAAGAGAGAGAGAGAGAGAGAGAGAGAGAGAGAGAGAGAGAGAGAGAGAGAGAGAGGGGAGAAGACAGACAGACAGACGACAGACAGACAGACAGACAGAGGGCGCACCTGCATCTGCGGACATCATCATCATGCACATACGACATCGGCAACCGCAAGTCCGTGCGCACCTAAACGTCATCAGGTCTCACGTGTCGCTTCAATCTCCCCACTTGACGAGACGTCATGACGCCAATAAGCCTTCAACGCACCCCACCCCCACCCACCTCCACCCTCTACCCACTGCCCTCCCTATACTTCCCCTCCCTCCCCCCACCCTCCACCTCCCTTCCCTCAACCCCGACTCTCCCACCCAAAGAACCCGAAGTCGATGACATTTTGACACACTGGGCGCCGCTCGCGCGAAAAACGGGGAGGGGTGGGGTGTGGGGGGTGGGGGTGGGGGTGGAACGGGGAGGGGGGGGGGGGGGAGGGAGGGACAGACAGCTTCGGTGCAGAAAGGGAAGTGACTGTGAGTGCAGGTACCAGGCAGGGCCCGTTACTGCGGAGGACTGGGTGATGCCCGAGCAAGGGTTGTGCATCTTGATCGCTCGGCCCGGTGCCCGCGCCCTAATCGCACCTGCCTGTGGCCGGGGCCCTCCAGGTGTTGTTTGGCGAGGTGTGATGTGATTAATGCAGCGGATCACCCCGTGACACAGTGTGTGTGTGTGTGTGTGTGTGTGTGTGTGTGGTGTGTGTGTGTGTGTGTGTGTGAAGGGGGAAGTGTAGTAGTAGGATAGAGAAAAGATAGCGAGGACAGATGGGGTGGGGTGGGGGTAGGGGTGGGTGGAGTGGGGGCCGAGGAGGGGGATTTTTTTTTTTTGGGGGGGGAGGGAAGGGAGGATGGAAGTTGAGGACGGGGCGTTAAGGTTGGGGACTGATTTAGAAATGAAGGGTAGGACGGGGGATGTGGGAGGGAAGGGGGTGGGGGTTGGGAGGGGGGGGGGGGGGGAGGGGAGAGGGGAGGAGTGGAGGGAGGAGGGGGAATTGGGGATGGAAAATTTCATCCTTAAATTAACGTGTGTGTGTGCCGTTTGTCCTGATAACAACGATGATAATGGCGGTGACAAATAAACGACAATGTACTCGGCGCCATATCCAGGATTAGCCTCTGGCGTGTGGTGCCTAGCGATCACAGAAAATACAATGAAAAGAAAAGTGTGTGTCTATCAGTCTGTCCCTGTCTCTATCTGTCTGTCGCCCTCCCTCCCTCCCCCCCCCTCTCTCTCTCTCTCTCTCTCTCTCTCTCTCTCTCTCTCTCTCTCTCTCTCTCTCAGCAAATGTAAGTTGGACAGTATAACCATATCTGTATCTACGATATGTCCCCTCCTCTTTTTTCTTTCATGGATTAAAAAAAACATCGAGTTGATTAATGCAATATTTCATTTATTTTTTTTTCAAAACCAGCCGCAAATTCTCAGCAGAGAGGAAATTTCAAAGGAATCAGGGAGACCTACCAACAGGTGACATGTGCAGATCTTCCGAAAGAGTTGAGGGCAGGACTGACCGCTGATGATCTCCCCCTGTGGTGCACAGAAGAACGTACATCCGCAGCGACCTACACAATGCAACAAGCCTTGGATCTACTGGCTCCATGGGCGAACACATGGTGCACCATCATCATCAAAGAGAAATCGGCAGCGACAGTTCAGATCCTCTTCAGCAAGCAGAAGGCAGTTAACATCATTCCGCTGGTGATGAACAATGAAGCCACGGATCTGGGTGTCACCGTCAATAAATGCTAGACCAGGAAGCACCACGGTTTTGAGTCCAGAG
>CM065718.1:7886991-7894491 GCA_033310375.1 Conus canariensis | reverse complement strand
ACTGCAGGAGTGGTGCATGTTGACACAGTGTCAGTTTCATCAAAGAGTGTCATTGGAGGAGTGGTGCATGTTGACACAGTGTCAGTTTCATCCAAGAGGTGTCACTGCAGGAGTGGTGCATGTTGACACAGTATCAGTGTCAGTTTCATCCAAGCGGTGTCATTGCAGGAGTGGTGCATGTTGACACAGTGTCAGTGTCAGTTTCATCCAAGAGGTGTCATTGCAGGAGTGGTGCATGTTGACACAGTGTCGGTGTCAGTTTTCATCACAGAAGAAGTGTGACTGCAGGAGTGGTGCATGTTGACACAGTGTCAGTGTCATCCAAGAGGTGTCATTGCAGGAGTGGTGCATGTTGACACATTGTCAGTGTCAGTTCCGTCAAAGAGGTGTCATTGTAGGAGTGGTGCATGTTGACACAGTGTCAGTGTCATCCAAGAGGTGTCACTGCAGGAGTGGTGCATGTTGACACAGTGTCAGTGTCAGTTTCATCAAAGAGGTGTCATTGCAGGAGTGGTGCATGTTGACACAGTGTCAGTTTCATCCAGGAGGTGTCACTGCAGGAGTGGTGCATGTTGACACAGTGTCAGTTTCATCAAAGAGGTGTCATTGCAGGAGTGGTGCATGTTGACACAGTGTCAGTTTCATCCAAGAAGTGTCATTGCAGGAGTGGTGCATGTTGACAGAGTGTCAGTGTCATCCAGGAGGTGTCACTGCAGGAGTGGTGCATGTTGACACAGTGTCAGTTTCATCCAAGAGGTGTCATTGCAGGAGTGGTGCATGTTGACACAGTGTCAGTTTCATCCAAGAGGTGTCATTGCAGGAGTGGTGCATGTTGACACAGTGTCAGTGTCATCCAAGAGGTGTCATTGCAGGAGTGGTGCATGTTGACACAGTGTCAGTTTCATCAAAGGGGTGTCACTGCAGGAGTGGTGTATGTTGACACAGTGTCAGTGTCAGTTTCATCCCAGAGGTGTCATTGCAGGAGTGGTGCATGTTGACACAGTGTCAGTGTCAGTTTCATCCAAGAGGTGTCATTGCAGGAGTGGTGCATGTTGACACAGTGTCAGTGTCAGTGTCATCCAAGAGGTGTCATTGCAGGAGTGGTGCATGTTGACACAGTGTCAGTGTCATCCAAGAGGTGTCATTGCAGGAGTGGTGCATGTTGACACAGTGTCAATGTCATCCAAGAGGTGTCATTGCAGGAGTGGTGTATGTTGACACAGTGTCAGTGTCATCAGAGAGGTGTCACTGCAGGAGTGGTACATGTTGACACAATGTGAGTGTCAGTTTCATACTAGAGGTGTCATGTTGACACAGTATCAGTTTCATCAAAGCGGTGTCATTGCAGGAGTGGTGCATGTTGACACAGTGTCAGTGTGAGTGTCATCCAAGAGGTGTCATTGCAGGAGTGGTGGATGTTGACACAGTGTCAGTGTCATCCAAGAGGTGTCACTGCAGGAGTGGTGCATGTTGACACAGTGTCAGTGTCAGTTTCATCCAAGAGGTGTCATGTTCACACAGTGTCAGTGTCATCCAAGAGTTGTCATTGCATGAGTGGTGCATGTTTTCACAATGTCGGTGTCAGTTTCATCCAAGAGTTGTCATGTTGACACAGTGTCAGTGTCATCCAAGAGGTGTCATTGCAGGAGTGGTGCATGTTGACACAGAGTCAGTGTCATCCAAGAGGTGTCATTGCAGGAGTGGTGCATGTTGACACAGTGTCAGTGTCATCCAAGAGATGTCACTGCAGGAGTGGTGCATGTTGACACAGTGTCAGTGTCAGTTTCATCCAAGAGGTGTCATGTTGACACAGTGTCAGTGTCATCCAAGAGGTGTCATTGCAGGAGTGGTGCATGTTGACACAATGTCAGTGTCAATTTCATCCAAGAGGTGTCATGTTGACACAGTGTCAGTGTCATCCAAGAGGTGTCATTGCAGGAGTGGTGCATGTTGACACAGTTTCAGTGTCAGTTTCATCCAAGAGGTGTCATGTTCACACAGTGTCAGTGTCAGTTTCATCCAAGAGGTGTCATTGCAGGAGTGGTGCATGTTGACACAGTGTCAGTGTCAGTTTCATCCAAGAGGTGTTATTGCAGGAGTGGTGTATGTTGACACAGTGTTAGTGTCAGTTTCATCCAAGAGGTGTCATTGCAGGAGTGGTGGATGTTGACACAGTGTCAGTGTCAGTTTCATCCAAGAGGTGTCATTGCAGGAGTGGTGCATGTTGACACATTGTCAGTGTCATCCAAGAGGTGTCATTGCAGGAGTGGTGCATGTTGACACAGTGTCAGTGTCAGTTTCATCAGCGCTGTGTCAGACCTTGAGTAACCTACCCAACATACGTCGATTCAGTTTCCCATTGCAACAAACAGAAAGTTTAATTAAGCATCAGTCCAGCGCTAGGTCTAGCAATCGCAGACGACGTTGCAAGTTCTAACTTTGTTAGAAGAGGTGTTGAACACGTAGCTCTTTCAGTGCACTACGGCGCTATCACCTTCCCTTCGTCCTCCACCCCACTCCTTCCCCCCCCCCCCCCCCCTTGCTCTCAATTCACCCCCTTGCCTCATCTCTCTCCGCCTACCCACTACCATTCTCTTCCCCCATCCCTCACGCACATCCTCTGCTCTCTCTCTCTCTCTCCTGTTATGTTGCCTGAAAGCAGCCGACAGGAATGTTTTGACCTTGATTAGCCTAGCACTGCCCTCACTGCCAGCAACGCCGTGACCATTAGCCTGGTGCGCCCTCTCTCTAGGTGAAAAGTTCATTCCACACATATTTTCCTCGCAAGACGCACGGGTCGCCTACGTGTTCAAAACTGTGCATCATTGACGTGACGTATTATTTTGACGTAACACGCATGATTGTTCACGGTGTAAAAATATGGTCTATCTGTAGTTTCTGAATGTAATCACACATTTATCGATATATACCCATGCCTGGTATGAAAGTGAATGAAATATTACGTTACAAAAATGCAACTTTATTTGTTGGAATGTTGGCGAATGATGTCATTTAAACTGTTTGTTATCAGTTTATAAAGCAATAACTGTACGTGAGCATAATTTCTCGGACATGAAAATGCTGTGTTATACCTACTAACTTTATTGCTAAGCTTGACTCAGAATGACGTCCGTTACGCTTCGTTGAGATCTTGGAAGAGATGGCTGGAAAAGTCTTATTAGTATTCATTTATGATCTGTCAGATTGCACTGGGATTATTCTTGTAGCTACCAGAAAATTCCATCATTAAAGTGTACCACGGGCAGGCGCGCGCACGCGCGCGCGCGCGCACACACCACACACACACACACACACACACGCACACACACACACACACACACACGCACACACACACGCACACGCGCGCGCGCGCGCACACACACACACACACACACACACATGCGCATACACGCATACGCCCACAAAGACTACAAAAGCTCCATGAATACATAGACTTACACACACCAAAGCCCACCCCTCCCCCCCTCCCAAAAAAAAAAAAAAAAAAAAAAGAAAAGAAAAAAGAAAAAAGAAAAAACAAGAGATGAAAACAAATAATCAGACTAATAAACACACACAGCAACAGGAAAACGGAAGCCTACTTTGTGATGAAGGGTCGGACTACAGCGTTGGAGGGCCAAAGGAAGACCTATCGTTGAGAGAACCAGCTTATCACTTCCACACACACACACACACACACACACACACACACACACACACACACACACACAACACAGAGGCACGCACACACACACACACACACACACACACACACACACACACACACACACACACTGTCTCTCACTGCACACACATACCCGCACACATGTACACATGCACGCACGCGCGCGCGCGCGCGCGCACACACACACACACACACACACACCACACACACACACACACACACATGCGCACTCTTTCTTCCACACGAAACACACACACACACACACACACACACACACACACACACACACACACACACACACACACGCACGCACGCACGCACGCACACACACACACACACACACACACACACACACACAGAGTCTGGCACTGACCTGACAAGCACCCACCGTTTATAGCTGGCGCGATGAGAGGCTGACCATACCTTGACCCCCACTCGCCAAAGGTCATTGCCTGCACTCGCGGAGGAGAGGTGTGTTTTTTCATGAGGAGGTGGGAGGAGGGTGATGGTAGCGGTGGTGGTGGTGGTGGTTGCCGGGGGTGGGGGGAAGGGTGGGAGGGGGGAGGGGAAGGGTAGGACGAGTGGGGAGATGGTGAAGGGTGGGGGAAAAGAGGGGAGTGTTGGGGGTTGAGAAGGTACGCCAGAAGGCTAGCCACTGTCTGTGTTTCTGTCTGTCTGTCTGTCTGTCTGTCGGCTTGTATCGCTCGTCTCTTCTGTCTTCTTTGTTTCTGGGGCATGAACTACCAGCACTCACCGTGGAGTGAGATAGATACTAGGAGGTTTATTTGCCCCCCCCCCCCCCCCCCCCCCCCCTCGTGCTAAGAAGCCTGCGACGTTCCTACTCTCGTCTGCCGGTTTGTCTGCCTGTCTGTCTGTCTGTCAGTCAGCAAAATGACGGAAACCTCCCCTCCCCCCTTCTTTTCCCCCTCCCCCCCTCCCCCCCCCCCCCCCCCCCCCCCCTGAAATAATATGGACGCATTTTATGAAGACACTTCGAAGCGTGTCTCAAGGACGATTTCATTGAAGCGTGATGCAGATTCCCATCAAAGATGGGATCTGAGAACCCTCCCTACCTCCTCCTCAACCATTACGATACATGGCAATTTTTTTTTTTTTTTTGTAGACGTTTTCAACATTTTCTCAAGAATTCATGCGTGCGTCTCCTTGAATAAGAATGAGTATCATTCGATTCATTTCTTTTTTTAGATACCAACGAACTGGACAGATCGGTGTGGATCCGTGTTATAATCCGGATCCGTTGTGCACTAACGCACACATGCATACACACGCACACGTACGTGTGCGCAGACAAATGCCTACGCGCACTGGCACATGCACGAGTCCGCGCACGCACGCACGCACGCACGTACGCAAATACACACAGACACAGACACACAGACACAGACACAGACACACACAGACACAGACACACACACACACACACACACACACACACATACACACACACACACACACACACACACACACACACACACACACACACACATGACCACAGTAATTGCGCAATGTTAGTTAGGTAGGTCTTCAAGGACTGACCAGCGTGATGGGCTAATTGCGCAGGTCAGGCACAAGGTAACCCCTGTCCTTGAGACCTTCAAGGTCAATCCTTTCATCTCAATAGCAGAATCATTCATCCATCCAGCCGTAGATCCTGCGCGCTGTGGTCCTAGGGCTTAGCAGATGCAGTGTAGCGTATATGGACTAACTCCGCAAGCCATGACACCTGGATGAAATTGAAAGTGCAGAATGAGATTCACAAAGAAGACGGGGGGGGGGGGGGGGGGGGTGCTTGGGGTCCGGCACAGTGGGTGAAAAGGCCAAGACGCGCAATGTGTAACTAATCTGTCTGGTGGTCTGTTTGTCTGTCTGTTTTTCTGTCCTGTCTGTCTGTCTGTCTTCCTGTCTGTCTGTCTGTCTGTCTGTCTGTCTCTCTCTCTCTCTCTCTCTCTCTCTCTTGAAATTTGTAATATATTCGATTGTGTTATTTTAAATGGTCTACGTGAAAAGAATTTTGATGATAGCTGCACTTATATCTCATCTCTAGGCTGTAGTACAGTAGACTACTTTGTAGCATCAAGTGAACTATTTTTATTCATTGATATTGCTGCAGTTGATGTCGAAAGTATTGTAGACTCAGATCATTTGCCAGTTGTAATGCGAGTTGATCTGAAGGTTGTTGGAACTGAAGCATGCAATGAACAAATGATGAAAGATGAAAGTAGTTCAATAGAAAGAATCAGGTGGAACGATGACAAAAAGGATATTTTTGTCAACAGGCTGAATAGTAATAACATACAGAACAAACTTATATTGGCTTTTAATTTGTTGGATTCCGATGTTGATAATGCATTGACACTGTTTGTTCAAAGCCTAACTGAAGCTAGTGAGTGCATGTCCTTTAAATCTCGTTCTGATCAGAACAAGCGATCAGAATGGTTTGACACAGAATGTGATCAAGCAAAAAAAGAAGCCAGAAGAACGCTGAACCGTTTTAGAAAAACTAAGGAAATAACAGACAAACTGATCTACGTCCAAGAACGGAAAAAGTACAAGCACTTACTGAAAACTAAACGACGCGAGTTCAGGAAGTTGAAAGCAGAATCTCTTGCCAATAATTTATTGAATCCATCATGTTTTTGGAAACAGCTTAAAAATATGGGACATGGCAACAGAGATAAATCCACGAATAACATAAAAACGGTGGATTGGGTTAATCATTTCAAGGCTGTATTCCAAACTGACACAGCTGCACATACTGGCTACTTAGGCCCAGAAATAGATTTAACGGATCATCTGGACCATGTTTTAAACAGAAGTATTTCGGAAGAGGAGATAAATAGAGCAATAGATAAACTGAAGTCGGGAAAGGCGTGTGGATTAGATGGAATTACAGCTGAAATGCTGAAGAATGGCGGTAGACAGGTTCGCTCTTTTATTATAAAGCTGTTCAACTCAATTTTTGATAAAGGCATCTATCCAAAAGATTGGTCAAAAGCAGTTATAATTCCAATTCATAAAAAGGGAGATCCGAAAAATGTAGATAATTACAGAGGTATATCTTTGCTAAGTATTTTATCCAAATGTTACACTTCTATATTGAACACGAGATTGTACACATGGTTGGAAAACAATCAGTTATTATCAGAAAGCCAAGCTGGGTTCAGAAAAGATTACTCCACCGTTGACCAGATTTTCAATCTGTATGCGATTGTTCAGAAGTGTTTGAGCAAAAAAGGTAAAAAATTGTATGTTGCTTTTGTGGATTTTAAAAAAGCTTTCGATTCGGTTAGACACGATAAGTTAATTGATTGCATCAGAAGTAAAGGAGTAGAGGGGAAGTTTTTTGCGTCTTTAACAGCAATGTACGAATCCCTACTTTCATGTGTTCGTGCAAATTCTGATATATCTGAGTTCTTTGAATGCCCGATTGGTGTGAGACAAGGATGCGTGTTGAGCCCTACATTGTTCTCAATATTTATCAACCAGGTAGCAGATCATATGAGCGAAAGAGGAAGACATGGCGTTCATTTATTGCCAGACCTTATGGAAATATTTATTTTGCTCTTTGCTGATGATGTAGCTCTAATTTCTACAACTCCATGGGGCTTACAAAACCAATTAAATGTATTGAAGTCTTGTTGTGATGACATGCAGTTAACTGTTAACATTGAAAAAACTAAGGTAATGGTGTTTAGGAAAGGTGGGTTTCTTGGAAAACGCGAGCGATGGTATTTCAATGGCCTAAGATTGGAAGTAGTTAATAATTATTGCTATCTGGGTTTCTGTTTCACAAC
>CM065718.1:7866991-7871991 GCA_033310375.1 Conus canariensis | reverse complement strand
ACGATATATGTTTTGATCGTACTTACTTAATTTTTCATGAATATTTTTCATTTCATCGTGTAAACCAAAACACCCAGTTTCTCTTTCTATCAAATGAAAATTAGAAAATTGTACTTTTTCTGCCAAAGTATAGCACTCTTGCACTGACATAGAGAAGTTCAAAAAATGCGAATCTGAAGATCGTTTTGCTCCTCTCTTTGCTAGAACATCAACCTTTTCATTATAATATAACCCACAGTGGGAGGGCACCCAAAGAAATGTTACTTCAGTGTCTCTAACTGAGAGGAAATGGACTAAGTTATTTATTTCAGTGATCATCTCAGGTCGAACTTTTAATTTAAAATTCTTCATTGCAGTAAGAACTGACTTAGAATCTACACATAAAACAACTTTAAGCAAATTTTGAGGGTAATCAACAACAAACTTTAAGGCCATCATTATAGCAGTTAACTCCGCAGTGAAAATAGATTTGTTTTTTCCGAGATAATATGACTTTTCTTTGTTAAGGCCTGGGATAATGTATGCTGCACCTGCATGTTCATTGATTAATGATCCATCTGTGTATATCTTAAAATGGTTGGAGTAGTGATCATGCAAATGCATTTTCATATTGGATGATAACAAATTAGTATTTTCAGCCTTTGTTAAATCTGTATGCTCAATATCAAAATGTGCTCGTACTAGTTTCCAGGGAGGGATAGGAGACACAATAGATCTTTTTGCAATAGATGTTAGTTTGATATCTGAGGATTCTAAAATCGAGGAAGTATATGTTCTTAGAGTCATTTGAGATGATATGTTTTTAGCCCTTTTGGGAAAATCAGTGTCCGATTTAATATTTATTTCAGGGCCTATGTTGTTGTCTATAGTAGAACTTCTTATAACAAATTTGGTGCATGCAAGATTCCTATATTCTTCCAGTGGTAATATTCCAGCAGCACTGTATGCTTTTGTGCAAGAGGCATGTACTGGTAGTCCCATGGGTATCTTATATGCTTTGGAATCAATACTTTGAAGTTTTTTCAGTAAGTATTTGGGTGCACTGAAGAACACCTCTTGTGCATACGTTAATTTTGATCTAACCAGTGCAGTAGAAAGGTGCAAAAGAGTAACTGTGTCCTGAGCCCAAGCATGCTTGCTAATAATCTTTAACAGATTTAAAGTTTTTCGAGCTTTTGTTAGAACATGCTCTATATGGAAATTCCATGACAACTTTGATGTTAAATTTACTCCAAGGAATTTAACTATTTTTGTATATTTGATGGGTATGCCATTGACTTGAAATAAAGGCATATTAACTGGATCAGATCCAGTATTAAATAACATCATGTGTGTTTTTTCAGTTGATATTTGCAAACCATTTTCAGTCATATAATCAGAAAAGGTATTTAGTTCTTTCTGATATAACTTTTTAATATAGTTTTGTGATCTGACAGATGTACTTTTTTTTAATGTCACTTTCATCCATATGCATATGTCATCTGCATATTGGGCTAGTTCTATATTTTCAGCAGTTTTTGTGGGTAAATCGTACATTAGAATACTAAAAAGTAAAGGGGCAATAACAGACCCCTGAGGAATACCCATGTGTAATTTTCTTCTTGTAGAATAGGAGTTCCCTACCTTCGTTCTAATATATCTATTTTCTAAGAAGTTTTTAATAAAATCATAAATGTTTCCTGACAATCCAATCTCTTTAAGTTTACAAAGCAAACGAGAGTGCCATACTTGATCGTAAGCTTTAGTGATATCAAAAAAGGTTGCTAGTAAACATTTTCTCCTGGAAAACTGATGTTTAATTTGAGTGGTAAGTTTGACCAAGTGTTCAATAGCACTTCTACCCTTTCGAAAACCTGCTTGGTTTGTTGGGATAACTTTGTTCTTTTCACAAAAGTAGTTTAGTCTATTTAAAACAATTGTTTCATAAAGTTTACAGACATGAGAAGTTAATGAAATAGGCCTGTAACTGTCTATACTTTCTTTCAGTTTACCTTCCTTGTGAATCGGTACTATTACTGATTCTTTCCATATTTGTGGCAAATGACCTGAGCACCAGCATTTTTTAAATATAGTAAGTAAAATGCTTATCCATTTGTCTGGAAAATGCTTAATCATTTCATTTGAAATGGCGTCAATCCCAACAGCTGTCTTTTTGTTTGGGAGAGAATCTATGGCGTCTTTCACCTCTTGTAATGAAACTGGGGCGTTGATGTCACTCGTGTCATTATCAGATACATCATTAAAGACATACGTACATTCTTTATCTTCTCTGAATTTTCTTTGGTTTTCAGACAACCCATCTAACTTGCTTACTTTAGCAAACTGGTCGACAAACGCTTCTGCTTTGTCTGCGGATGATGGTAACTTGTTATTATCAAGAATGATAGGATATTCTGGGAGTTTGATTCCATTTTTCATCGTTTTTATCTCTTTCCATACCTTTCTACTATCTTTATGATCGAATGTGTTTCTTTGGCAAAAATTATCCCAATAATCCTTTTTGGCTTGTTCCATAACTCTATTACTAAGTACATTTGAGTGTTTCATTTCCTTAAATTTTTCATCTACCATTTTCTTATCTTGACTTTTCTTAGTGTGCACGTATTCCTTGAATAACCGTTTTTTCTCATTAACTGCCTTATCGCAATCTTCAGTCCACCAAACATTACCGAGATGTTTACCCCCTTCAGAACCCTGATTCTTCAATTTAGGAATACATAAACCAGACACTTTCAGAACAGAAGTACAAAACGTGTCATACATTGTATCAATATCATCATCTGGGGACAAGCTTATGTCTAGGTCTTTAAGTGTGTCGTAAAACTGAGACCATTTGGCATTTTTATAATCAAATCTTGGGATTGTATCATCAGGTTCTGTGTCTTCAAAATCAGGGGACTGATTAATTGTAATAATGATTGGTATGTGATCACTCCCAAGAGTTTCACTATAAGTTTCCCATGCACACGACAAAGCCATTTTAGGTGAAACCAAAGTTAAATCAATAGCTGTAGGTCTATGTGTGGATATATCAGGAACTCTGGTATAAGAACCATCATTGAGTAAACATAAAGTTGAGTCTACAACATTTTCCACAAACCTATTACTACTGACCTGTGTGCTCTCTTTTTCCCAGAAAGGAGAATGGGCATTAAAATCCCCTCCTACTAACCATTTACCATTATCATTCTTGATATTTTTCATCCATTCAGTATTAGCTTCATCTGGACCCTTAGGTAAATATACAGAAGCACAGTTTACTTTTAAGGAGTCCGAAAACTTGACAGTTACAGCACATGAAAAAATCCCGTGTACTCCACTAGGCACAGGTGACTGTTTGTCACAATACTGTAGTCCAGTATGAATATAGATAGCACAGTTTACTCTATCACCATTTTTTTCTGTATCTACTACTGGTGGATAGTAGTACTGTTCCAATCTTGGTAGTTTGTTCTTACTGATATTAACAGACTGGAATAAGAGAACGTGGCAGACAGATGACGCTAAAAATTGACGTAAGCAGTCAATATTAGAATAGAGAGAGCGGCAATTCCACTGCAGTATTTTTATATTGTTGTTGAGTTTCATGTTAAAAAAAACAACAACAACAACAAAAAAAAACTAAACAAATAAAAATATTTTGCTTTAACACAATTGGAGCTTAGCTACACACAGACGTAGGCTGGTATGCTGCATTTGTTCCGAACAAAAGCGACAAAAAAAATGTCACCAGTTGTATAAGACATTGAACCTATTGGACCAGGCAGAGCCGTAGAAGGAATCCTCAGGGAAGGGAGTGGGGCGCAGGTACCGGGGACGTCGCACTGTCTTCCGGGGCCGTTCCCAGAAGAGGTTCCTCAGATGCCGGCCAATATTCCCCGCTAGGATGCTAGCTCCTCTGGCAGTGGGATGTAGCCCATCACGGAGGTTGAAGCAGGCGGCTTGTAGGTTGGAGTGAGTGATGAAGGTGATGTTTTTGTCATCATTCAGCTCTGACACCAGAAGTGCGTTGTACAAGTCCCCTTTGATATTGAGTTCGGGGTCCGATGTAGGAGCCATCTTACTGATTATGATGGCCAGATCAGGGTTTTCTTCTTTGATACTCCTCACGCACTTTGCCATTCTTCCGGAACATGTTGCTGCTGATTCTGTTTCTAGATCCTTCGATCCAACATGTAAGAGTAAAGCATCAGGAGGTGTCTTGACAGATTCACTTGCTTTGACCACTGCTGGTTTGATGTCCTTTATTGTTCTTGCATAACTCTGATGCAGCTTACATCCGTAGGACTTCCCTAGTCTGTTGGTGTTGACTTTCTTTATAACAGGGTCATTCACATATAAAATGTTGGGAAGACCTTTTAAAGTTGGATCTGGTTTGTCTCTGGATTTGGCCTTTAAGTCATTGACGTTTTGTTTATCTCTTGACTCGGCCTTTAAATTATTGTCGTCATTTTTCTTGCACTGCTCCTTTGACTTCGGCTTATGACGCAAAGAAGCATTGACGTCATTTTTGTTTGCGTTAACATTTTCTTCTATTTTTTTGTTTTTGTAACTTTCCTGTACATTTCTGTTCTGCTTTCTTTTTCTTTTCTTTGCTTTGAAAGACAGAGCATCATCAGGAGTCGTTTTTAACGGTGGAGAAATTCTGGCTACTTCTGCATAGGAGAGGTAGGGGAAGGGCTCTGTCTGTGTGGCTATGCTGACTGATTCCCTTCTGTCAATTTTTGCATGCAGCGATCTTATCTGTTCCTCCAGGCTCGCTACTTTCTTACACAGCGAGGTGATTGTGCCTTCGATCCTGGCAAAAATCGGTGTTGTACTCACGGAGTTCGTGTTGTGATCTGTAGAGGCGTTGTTGTTTCCTGGCCCAGCTGCCAGCGTTGTTGTCTCCATCCCATCCTTGACGACGGAGAAACTGAACGGCCTCCTCAGCTCCGAATTACATTTTGTCTTTTCATCATTTCTTTGCTTTGCCAGCACATCCTCATTGCATCCTTTTG
>CM065718.1:7851991-7864491 GCA_033310375.1 Conus canariensis | reverse complement strand
AATTTTGCCAATGGGCTCCTTAAAAAAAGTAAGTTTATTGCTTGCCATTCGTACTGCCATGAGTTTCCCGAAAATAATGATCATGCGTTTGGAAAATCATCTTTAAGACAGTAAAGAATGATTAACTTACCAGAATGATGTCGTGATTTATTAAAAATCCTGTAAATTTATTTCCATCATAATCATATATTGTTCTACACATTGTATCTGAGCATTATGTCAGTCAGAAATACTGGTAACTTTGGTTTTTATTGACTAATGTGCACAGAAACTTAGACAGCAAGACAATCGATTGAGAAACATCAGTTGTAGTTTTGTCATCTGTACCAAACAAAACGAGTTCAAAATTCAGTCAAAGCTTTACAGTATGTTAACGTTTCCTTAACACTTTTTTTTCCTAAATCTTTCCGGATTGCGATACAGAAAATCACAAATAATAATGATAGTACTGAACATCTTGATGACAAACAAAAATCGCATTCATAATAAACGAAGCCCATTTATTTTTACATGATATTTGATACTATAATATTAGTTACGAGACATATTTTAACGAGAAACATTTTGTCGTAGTTTTGTTTTTAATTTCTTCACCTTTTTCACAAGAATATTCTAGTCAACTGTACGCTCTGCTTGGTTTCCCATTTTGGAAAGGCTTTTAAGGTAAACAGTTGTTCCCTAAAGCAAACTGTGATTTGTTTTCCTTTAAATGACACCACATGTAATTCATACAGTCTCACCTTCTTTATTTTCAAATGTTTTCTTCCTTTTTCAACTGTATTCTTCAGCTGCTTGAATACAACTGATACAATGAAGTACTCCGCTAATACTGTCGCTTTTCTTGAAAGTTCCCCATGTTTTAAAACATTTTCAGCCGACACATCAATCAAGCTTTTAGTTGTTCAAGTTTTAAAACTTGTATGGATTTTTAGATAGTGTACTCGCTGCTGAAGAAAATAGGTTCCTCCGCAATATCTGTGTTGTTTTGTATCTTTGTATAACGTATAATAAGAAATAGATACATATAACGTATAATAAGCAATAAATACATATAACGTTTAATAAGCAATAGATACATATAACGTATAATAAACATTAAATGCATATACCGTATAATAAGCAATAAGTACGTATAACATATCATAAGTTTTTAACTGACCAAGTTTTTAGTTGTCCGAGTTTTAAAACTTGTATGAGTTTTTAGATAGTGAACTTGCTGTTGAAGAAAACAGGTTCCTCTGCAATATCTGTGCTGTTGTGAATCTTTTTATAACGTATAATAAAAAATAGATACATATAACGTATAATAAGCAATAAATACATATAACGTGTGATAAGCAATAAATACATATTACATATAATAAGCGTTAAATGCACATACCGTATGATAAGCAATAGATACGTATAACATATGATAAGCGATAAAGACATGTAAAATGTAATAAGTGATGAATACGTTTAACATAGAATAGGCAATGAATATAAACAACATATAATAAGCAATAAATACATATAACATATAAATAGCGGTACATACATATAACGTATAATAAGCAATAAATACATATAACATATGATAAGCGGTACATACATATAACGTATAATAAGCAATGAATACGTATAATATGCAATGAATACGTATAGGGTACAATAAGCAATAAATACATATAACGTGTAAAAAGCAATCAAGAAATATAACGTATGACAGTGATAAATACATATAACGTATAACAAGCAATAAATACATCCATTGAAAATGTGGCAAGTGCTCTGAATCTCTTAAAAACCACAGCAGGTCAGCGGTTCTACAGAGGAGCACGTGCGTTTCGGTACTGTCTCTCGGTGGCGGTTTCCTCCGAATTATTGTCCTCACCAAGTAATCCAATGCCGCCATTGTAAAAAAAAGAAAAAAAAAAAAAAAAAAAAAGTAAAAAAAAAAAAAGAAAAAGAAAAAAAAAATTCTGTGGCCGAAGAACAAGCTTTTGGTATTGCCTGGTTTCTCTGTCTCTGTCTCTGTCTCTGTCTCTCTCTCTCTCTCTCTCTCTCTCTCTCTCTCTCTCTCTCTCTCTCTCTCTCTCTCTCTCTCTCTCTCCCCACACACACACACACACAATAGGGCCAGACTGCATGGTTTGAAGCTTCTCGATGTTAGGACAGTATCACACGTAACGACTAGTTTGGACAACGTGAGAAATTTGAATAGAGATACCCTGCCAAAGGTGTACGCATCCTTCTTGGCCGTACTTGATAAGTTTCTTTTGCCCCTCATCAAACGCGTCTACCGTATTAATCTCTGCTAGGTGGTCTAAGTCATTCTTAGACCTGAGTCTTCGGACTTATCTCTTTTCAGAAATATATTCTTTAAGGTTATTTTGTATATTCATAGTCATTCCCTTATCAGCTGAAATACCAGCTTTGAATGTTCAGTTGTTTTTTTTTTTCCGCTCTTAAATTCTTTTTGAGGCAGGAAATTACTTTTAAACTGCTCCAGCGAATCGAACTACTTTTGATCCCACTTTCTGTCTCCTTTTAAAGTCAAGGCTGTGTCCTCAGGAAAACGGTACAATTTTGATTTGATGACTGATATCCTGTATTTCGCTGATGTCTTTTGTCTTCGTGACTTTAGGATGCAGTTATTCAATTGTTGTTGTTCAGACATAGAACTCTTGATTGTACGTCTATTTAAAGAAGTCCGTTTAAGTTTTTTTCGTTTGTGTTTTAGTTACAGTGAAAAGGAAATTTTTTTTAAAATCAAATTTTAATCAGATGAGTTGAGAAATTATACATGCGCTAAAAGAAGACAGTGCGCAGAGATTTCAATTCATGAGGGACGCACACCTGTAGGACACAAAAATACATATACATAGTATTCATTATAAGTTACAATAATATAAGTGAAAACAGAAGAAGAAGATAAGAAATCAATTAATTAAAAAAAAGTAAATGAAAAACAGCTGACTTACTATGCAAATGGTAAACAATCAAATAACCATTCAATTAAATATACAGATATATGAAGACATTTTTTTTTCTTTTTCCCTTTTTTTCTGGTCAACTCAATTACATCGGATAGAAGCAAATGAAGGTGGAATCATACTCTGATTAGAGGGACTAAATGGCTTATAGATTATACTATAATTAGAGGAACTAAATGGCTTATAGATGTCCAATTTGGGTCTGAAACATGTCCACATGTAAACCACCGAATTTTCTTTTTCTTTCTTTAAAACAAAAATAATTTATCAGCTATATATGAATTCAGTGGGGTTTTTTTTTTGTTTGTTTTTTGCTTAAATCAGCTTTAAAAAAAAGCTTTACAAGGAGTCCACTCGGTAACAAATCATTATATACCATATTTGTGCGCGCTATGTACCCTTCAATATTGTATCTGTATTGTAACGTATTAACAAAAGCTTGAACAGCAGGCATATTTCCATTCGATTTACAGTGGTACAAGTATTCTTTAGCAGAGATCAAAAGGAAATAAAGATCTGATCAATGCTTATATCTTTATCAGAACCAAGAATAGCCTGTGGCTCTGTAATTCGTAACATTGTGACATTCTTCATTTATTGCATACATCAAAGAATTCCAACTGTCTTTTGTCTTCGTGAATTTAGGATGCAGTCATTCAATTGTTGTTGTTCATACATAGAACTCTTGACTTTACGTTTATTTAAAGAAGTCCGTTCAAGCTTTTCTCGTTTGTGTTTTACTTAACAGTGAAAAGGAAATCGTGCTTCCCCCTCCTCTCTTCTCCTCCTTCCCCCCCCCCCCTCTCTTCCCTCTCCTCCTCTCTCTCTCTCTCTCTCTCTCTCTCTCTCTCCTCTCTCCATACAGACTCGCAAGAAAGGGGAAGATATTCATCACTACGTTTGTCTGTCTTATTCTCTTTGTGTCCATTATCTTCCTTTATCTCTTCTTGTCTTTGGATCCCCCCTCCACCTTCTTCTCCCCCTTCCCTCTTTTACATTACTACACAATCCAATCGAACTGAATCTATCCTCCTCCTCCCCCTCCCCCTCCCCCACCCCCTCCCCCTCCCCCACCTACCCCACCGACCCCGCCCGCCGCCATCTTTATCCTCCTCTAATCCGACCTGATCTTAGCCGGATCCGACCCCAAACAGCCTTTACGATGACTCACTATTCATATTCCGGAACAGTAACTACGTGTATTGCAAGGTGTGTGAAAGAAAGAACTCGCCCATGGCTTGATCATGTCTTGGCGGATGCAAGAACGAGAGAGAGAGAGAGAGAGAGAGAGAGAGAGAGAGAGAGAGGGGGGGGGGGCGGCCGATGGAGGAGGGAGCGGGGTGGGAAGGGAGAAAGGGGTAGGAGGAAGGGGGAATGCCAAGAAGAAACAGGGATGATTTGAAAGGGGTGGGTGGAGAGGGTTAGCAGGCAAAGGAGGCGAAATCTCTGTGTGTGTGTGTGTGTGTGTGTGTGTGTGTGTGGTGTGTGGTGGTGGTTGTGGTGGTGGTGTGTGTGTGTATGTATGTGTGTGTGTGTGTGTGTGTGTGTGTGTGTGTGTGTGGTGGTGGTGGTGTGTGTGTATGTATGTGTGTGTGTGTGTGTGTGTGTGTGTGTGTGTGTGTGTGTGTGTGTGGTGGTGGTGGTGGTGTGTGTGTATGTATGTATGTGTGTGTGTGTGTGTGTGTGTGTGTGTGTGTGAGAGAGAGAGAGAGAGAGAGAGAGAGAGAGAGAGAGAGAGAGAGAGAGTGTGTGTGTGTACGGCTAATTGCCTATGGTTGGGTGTGAACTTTTCAACACTCCATGACGCAGGCGACAGGGATGGCTGCAAAGGTATGAGCGGCTGGTAGAGGGGGAGGAGGAGGAGGAGGAGGAGGAGGAGGAGGAGGAGGCGACCTCTTCTTACCTCCCCTATTCTCCCGTCCTGTCTCCCGCCTCTTTTTCCTCCCCCCCCCACCCCCACCCCATCCTACGCTCTCTACCTCTAGCTGTCTGTCTGTCTCTCTGTCTCGTCCAAAAAGAAATGAAAGATACAAAATCAACATATTTTGCGCGCTACTGATTATTCACAGATTTTCTGTCGGTCTGTTCATTATGAATACGCCTGTTTTTTGTTTTTTTTTAATGACTAACTTTTTTTTTTTTTGTCAAACGCAGTAAATCGAGGAGAACACTCAGATACAGAGCTAACGGTGGTCAGTTTGAACCACTCGTAGGACCAACATTTCACGGTCTGACCCCCTCCCCTCCTCCCCTTCGGTCCACCCAGCAGTACCCAAGGATCTGATTCAGTTCAGGGAGGCTGCAGCGGCGGAAGGAGAGTGTCAGGCTCTGCCATCCGTGATGCAACGCTCTAGACGCGGTGAACTCCTCACCACACACTGCCACCTAGACCCTCATATTGAACTGTCAGACTCTGACGATTAACTGATCGACATTAAGGTGAGATAGGACAAAAACATTTAAGAGAGAGAGAGAGAGAGAGAGAGAGAGAGAGAGAGAGAGAGAGAGAGAGAGAGGTGTCAGGCGCAACAGCAACTACAATGGTAAAAAAGAACAGAACAGCAGACATACATGCAAAGCACAGTAGTAAACATTTTCGAGGCATACATAATTCAAACATTGCACAATTTCTTTTTACAAAGAAACGCATCTCATATAATCCAAATACCTTTGAAAAGCACAGCTCACTACCTTCAAAAGCAAAATCAACGTTAAAGAGGGGGGGGGGGGGGGGGGGGGGGGGGGGGGGGGGGGGGGGGGGGGGGGGGGGGGGGGGGGGGGGGGGGGGGGGGGGGGGGGAAGTCAAATAAAATCAAATCATGAACACATCACCCCACCCCATCCCAAACTGACTTAACACCAGAAATCATGGGCAGTTTTGTTTTCAACGACTTTTGCAGTACAAAGAATCTTATTTGTGAAAATGTGGTAAACTGTGCTCAACCATCCATTCTGCATTAATGCATTATGCGAATTACTCCTTTGCAGTATGTTAAGATGGAAAGTGTAGAAGTAGCCTGACCGCTAAAGGCTTGATAGTCCTACTGGTATCCTGTACATTTTCATGAAAGGGATTTGAAAAGAAACAGTATTAGTTCCGCCAGACGATACAGACCAACAGATTGCAGGACAAAACACAATGCATTTCGACCTCTTGGGTCTTCTTCAGGCAAAAACAAACCACATTTAGGACAATGAAAACGAAGAACGAGCAACCACTTCTCATATTCGGTGCAAAAGGGATTTGATTTGTGTCGGAGAAGGACAAGGGTGGCTAACTGGTCTTTTTGATGTATGGATTTGATGGAGAATGGAATGGAGTGTTTTATAAACGCCAGTTCAAACTGAAGCATGGCAGGTAGCAAAGCACAGCCGTTGAGGTCTGTTAAGTATTTAATCCTATATCTGGGAAGAAAAAAAAGAAATAGAACAGTAAATGTGTTGGCAGTGCACTTCCATCTGGAAACGATTTTCGAGGGAGCTCACTCTCGATGACTGATACTTTTCCATCTGTTCTACAAAGTCGCGCTTGTCAATGGAAACACGTTTCCATGCTGGGTTGTTTATTGTGTCCCAGCATAGCAAACTGCAAACAAACAAGTTAGGAAGCGATTAAGGGTTAAAAAAAAATTGCAAGTTCTTACAGTTTGTTCGGACGTCTGCTCTTTGTTCGCCTCCCCCCCCCCCCCCCCCCCCCCATGTTTGTATAGTTAATGCTTCCAAGATGCGGCACTCTGTTGATACCAACTGTCAAGTTAACGCTCTTTGTCTCCCTTGCACCTTAGCCGAGCTGTTCTAAAGGAGACTGTTCGGAATTTACAGACTTTCCCATCCATGAATGAAATTATGAGATGGTTTTTCTGAATCAAAGTTATACATGATTTAGTCCCGTTCGTGTTTACTTATAATGCTTGTAAATGACATCTTTGCTGTCTTCAATGGAGTAAGGTTGTATCTCTCTCTTTCTCCCTCTCTCCCTCTCTCTCTCTCTCTCTTTCCTTTCTCTCTCTCTATGTTTGTCTACCTGTCTGCCTCTCTCTGTCTCTCCTCCCCTTCCCTACTCTCTCTCTCTCTGTCTCTCTCTGTCTCTCTGTGTATCTCTCTCTCTCTCTCTCTCTCTCTGTCTCTGTCTCTCTCATGCGTACACACACACACACACACACACCACACACACACACACACACACACACACACACACACACACCTTACACAGGTTCTGAATAGTAACCGTTCTCCCCCCGCTCTCTGTAATGGTGGGGGAGAAAAAAGCAACAAAACAGGCGACAGCACAGACAGACAGATAGACCCCAACCCATTCGCACGCCCCAGTCACCCTGGCGTTACCTTTTCCCCGCCTCTCCAACCCCGTCCCACCCATCATCCCTCGCCTCGTGAGTTCTCTCCCCTTAACTCCTCTCCCGATCTTTTGAAGTGGAGGTAGGTAAAGCCATGCCCTGACAAAAGCCCAGATGGCGCGCGCATCAGGAAAGGGAGGGTACTCTTGTGTAAAGATAAGCCATCGCCTTCGGTGTCAATGGCTGGGCGAACTGGGCCTTGATGGACGAAACAGACTCGCTTTCAAATTCGGCAGCAGGGTTGCACCATATTGACGTCGTTGGTCGTCTGCTTGACTTTGCTGCCTGCCTGTCTGTCTGCCTGCCTGCCTGCCTGCCTGCCTGCCTGTCTGTCTGTCTGTCTGTCTGTCTGTCTGTCTGTCTGTCTGTCTGTCTGCCTGACTGTCAGTTAGTCTGTCTGTCTGCCAGTCTCTAAGCTTGTCTGATTATCAAGGACAAAGAAAAAGAATTTCAGACAAAAAGTGTAAATATCAAAAAGGAGGCTGATTTTCATGTAGTTTCTGTCATGCCTTATTCTTTGCAATCTTGTATCAATGACAGCCAAGTTTGTGTCGACTACGGAAATCATACAGGAACTGCACACTTTGAGCAGGAAGACAACACCAGTCCTGCAGTGGATTCCCTCCCACTGTGGTATTGCAGGAAATGAAGAGGCAGACAGACTCTCCAAGGCGGGCAGCCAACAAGACCAAACAGCCCATGCTGTATCCTACAGAGAAGCGAAGACCATCATCCGCAGCCAGTTCAGGACAGCATGGAGAGAAAGACTACAGGTGGAGGCAGAGAAGGATGACATTCACCATCTTGAGCGTGCCCAACATGTCGCCATCTTCAGACTAAGAACTCGGTATTGTTAGTTGATCTCCCACCTCTATCGCCTGAACATATCGCACACAGATGAGTGCCCATGTGGCACTGGCCCACAAAACCCAGCCCACGTACTTCAGTCCTGTCCCACGTTCGACAGCCTGCGGCGTGAGTTCTGGCCCGGTGCAGTGGAACTCCAAGAAAAGCTGTGGGGAACGGCGGACTCATTCTGACGGACTGCTGACTTTGCCCAAGCTACCGGACTTTCTATCTGACCAGCATGACCAGGGAACGCAGAAGAAGAAGAGGTGTCGACTACGTTGGCTGATGTAAGCGGAAACTCCAGGCGGTGGAGCTGGACAGTGGAGGATGTTCTGAGATGAAGCCTCTTTGAGGCAAGTGCTTCGGCCCACAACTCTGCAGGTACTCTTCAACGGGGCTGGGCCGCGTCCAGGCCAGGTCATGACCCTTAAGATGTCCCTCCGCAGTTAATTTTTTTTTTTAAATGTCATTTCATAACGAAAAGAAAAAAAAAAAAAAGAACACTGTACCGCAACTGGGCTTGGTAGTTGTTGTTCCAGTCATTTTAACGACGAAAAACAGTTGTGCCTTACTATATCCAACGTATAATGATAAAAATGATCTGTTGTATTTAATTCTCATTCTGGTCGTAAAATGTAACTGTGGCCAGGGTTTTTTTTTACTTTATTTATTTGTTTTTTTTTAAAGCGGAGCTATGGCCATGATGTGAATCTCTTGACTGAATTTTTGAGTTGGATTTTCTCTGTCTCACCGTCCCTGCTTAAGTCTTTGTTTCTTCGGACTTAATGGCTTCCCCCCCCCCCCTCCCCCACCTCTTCTCTTCCCTTTCCTTTCCCCTTCTCCACATCCCCCTCCGCCACCACCTTTCTCCCAGCTCCCCCCCCCCACCCCCGCCACTACTAGTTCATTCTGTCCTCTCTCTTCTTCCGGATTTCTCTTTCTGGTATCAGTTGCGCGTGCGTTCATCAGTGCGCGCGTATACGTGCGTATGAGTGTGTGTGCGTGCGAGAGAGAGAGAGGAGAGAGAGAGAGAGAGAGAGAGAGAGAGGAGAGAGAGAGAGAGAGAGAGAGAGCATGTGTGTACAAGCACTCGCGCGCGCGCACTCATTGCACAAGCGTACGTGCGTGCATGTAAGCGCATATACCTGTGACTGTGTGTGTGTGTGTGTGTGTGTGTTGTGTGTGTGTGTGTTGTGTGCGCGCGCGCGCGCGCGTACAAATACATGTGCACATAAATACGTGTGTGTGTGTGTGTGTGCGCGCGCGCGCGCGTGTATGCGCGTGTGCGCGCGTGCGCGTGCGCGTGCGAATGCGTGTATGTGCGTGTGGGCTTGTACGTATGTGCGTATAAGCATGTGCATAGATGTGTGTGTGTATGTATGTATGTGTGTGTGTGTGTGTGTGTGTGTGTGTGTGTGTGTGTGTGTGTGTGTGTGTGCTCGCGCGCGCGCGTGGATGTGTTCGTGCGCGAACATACGTGCGTTAACGCTGCAGGATAATTGTCAAACTGACATTTTCTCAGCAGCTGCAAAATACCGAAGAGTTTGGCGGATTGACAGGGTTTTTTTTTTTTTTTACTCTCTCTCTCTTCTCTCTCTCTTGCGGTGGAGGACAGGTAACGGTGAAACCTTCGCAAGCCGACCCCCCCTCCTCAGTTTTCACCCCAGAGAGAAGTGACCCAGTCAATGGGCCGAGTTGTCAGGACTGGGCGGGGGGCGGGGGGGGGGGGGGGGGGGGGGGGGGGGATATGGGGGATAGATGAGTGTGCAGTTGGGGTGTGTGGAGTGCGTAGAAGGTGGAGGAGGAGGAGGAGGAGGGGGAGGGATGTGGGGGTGGTAAGGGAGGGAACAAAGGCGGGATTGGGGGAACAGGGAGTGTATGACGATTGGAAAGGGATAGGTGGGGGAGTATGGGAGATAGAGAGTGAAGAACGTTGTGAGCACGCTGAATTGAGTTTACTGGGGGGTATTGGCAGTCTGGGGGCTATGGGGAGTGTGTGTGTGGGGGGGGGGGGGGAGTGGTGGGAGAGTGAGACTTGGGAGACTGAGGGTGGTGAGTGTCAGGTGGGGAGTGGGGGAAGGGGGAGGGGGGGTGGAGGGGGTGGATATTGAGTGCCAAGGAGTTCGGTGATCGAGAGGAGGGACTTGGGAGATTTGTGTGGGGGAGGGGGGGGGGGGTGATTAGGAGTGTGGGGGTTGCGAAAGAGTGGGGACGTCACAGGTTTTTTTTTTTTTTTTAATTTGTTTGTTTTGTTTCCGATAAACGATTCAGGAAGAGTTTCTAATTTCCGGGAAAATAAAACGTTGGTCTTTGGGACAGACAGCACTTCCGTGTAGCTAGTTTTTTATTTTTATTTTTTTACTTTATTTTATTTTTTATTTCATAAATCCCCAGTAATCATGCGTGAAGCGATTGTTTATGGAACACATTCATGTTGCTGTACGTCATGCCGTAACAAGATCACAGACATCATACACACTCAAAGACACACGCACGCATACATGCATGTGCTCGCGAGCTCGCGCGCGCGTACACACACACACGCGCGCGCACACACACACACACACACACACACACACACACGCGCGCGCGCGCACGCGCGGGGGCGCGCGCACGCGCGGGTGCGCGCGCAAATACACAAACACATACACACAAATACACACACACATAAGTACACACACATAAATTCAAATAAACACACGCACACACTCACACTCACACGTACACACACACACACACATACACACACGCACGCACGCACGCACGCACGCACGCACGCATACACACACACACACACACACACACACAGAGAGAAGAGAGAGAGAGAGAGAGAGAGAGAGAGAGAGAGAGAGAGAGAGAGGAGAGTAAATAACTCCCAGAAAATGAGTACTCGGGTTCGTAATGACAGAAATGAGGCATGCTTGGCGAATGTCTGGTTGTGTAGTGGAACGCGTCGCTCCGACCTGGAAATCACTGCACAGAGCCAAGGCAAAGAACAGGGACCTGGACGTGGTGTGGCTTGGATCTGATAAATGCATATGGATCCGTTTTATCATTTTGAATACTTATACAGCGCCTATCCTAGGCTAGAGACCAAGCTGTAAGCGCTTTACAATCCACTCTCTTTACACAACGGGTTGCCTACCTGGGTAGTGCCGACTGAAGAGCTGCCAGCTGGCGCTTCATTCAGTCGTTTCCCGTGTCATCCAGTCAATATCGTTCAATATCGTTCACTCACTTTCCTTACTTCCTTCATTCTTTCCATTTCTCACGCAGGGTGCATGCTATGTGTAACGTGTCATCCATACCAACGTCCAAACTGGCCTTCTCTTCCGAAAGTTGGTGATGGGATTTTACGTGTGTGTGCAAGACGTTATGCGTGCGTTCACACACGGATCCTCGGTTTACAGTCTCATTCGAAGGACGGTATGGGAAATGAAGTCAGAATCAATGTTAACTCCGAGGGAAAAAATCCCCCTGTACCGAAACGGCCTGGTGGAGATTCGAACCCGCAACCCCAGGATCACCAAGATTACGAGTCCGGCGCTCTACCTCTGAGCTATTCAGTTCCTGTAAAAGATGATTCAGCTGGTCCTTGAGATGTGTCATGTCCCAAAGAACATCCCAGAAAGGCTGAAGAAGTACTTTCATGAGTTCTCAATGAAAAAAAAAAACCCACTACAGACTGGATCAGTCTGGAATTTGGCTTAGCAATGGTCTCTTGCCATTCGTCCAATACTGTTTGTGTTGGCAATAGAGGTGCTCTTGAAAGCAGCCTTGAGTTGCACAGGTTTAGCAGACGTCAGAAATGGACAGCAAGTTCCCCCCCCTCCCCCCCCCCCCCCCCCCCCCCCAACTAAAATGTCTTCATGGATAACACAACAGCCCTTTACACCAAGGAAGATTAACCCTATACAACGCTGTTAACAGTTAGACGACTTGAACACTGACGAAATCTTGGTAGTACCTAGCTAGCTGCGCTCGCCGCGAACGGCTGCGAGCGAACGTTCTCGCTCTCCTCGCAGGATCCTTGCCGTCTTGTTGCTAAGAAACGTCTCTCCAATCGAGGTCAGAATGTGCAGACTAATGCCGTTTCTGCTCAGCGTTTGTGGGAGAAAACAAAAATTTAATTTGATGTATATCTTGCCAGATATAGGACCGGGGAAAGAAAGAGAAAAATCAATGTTGGTAAGAGAAGGAAAGCAATCTGTTTATTTCATGTTTATTTCCAGTGATTGATGGAGGGGTATAATAGGTACAGTGCCTTTAGAATTCCTCCACATACATTCGCGCGCTTGCTTACGCATACACACTTATATAC
>CM065718.1:7836991-7839491 GCA_033310375.1 Conus canariensis | reverse complement strand
CATTGCCAAATATATTGCAGTGTGAGGGTATCCACTGGATGACGGTGTTCTCAGGGGACTGCTGCAGAATGGCCAGGGGAGAGACAAGGGAGTTGAGTTTCTTGTTTCGAGGATTTTGAACAGCCTGCAGTACTGATAAAGCATCAGAGAAGATGACGACTTTGATATATATTGCCCCTCTATTCTCATACAGCGTTCTGGCTGCTGACTGTAGTGCATCTGCCACAGCCTTGAAGTTTGGATCAATCATCAGATCGAAAATCGTTTGTGGACTGTAGAATAGTTAAGGGAGATAACACACAATTTCAGGGGAGCGCCAGCGTTTAAGAATGAGCATGTCGGACATTTGGTTTCCTACTCTAACTACGTGGGGTCTCTTGATCATGTTCTGTATGTTGTGTAACATATTTCATAATTCTGAGACTAACTTCCCAATGTTTTGTCATTATATTACATTCGTTCTGTAATTACATTACTAAATTCCATGTTTTGATATTATGTGACAACTTTCCTTTTGTTATGGGACTATATTTCTTACGTTACGTAATTACATTCCAAGTGGATCTAGTTGCAAAGCGAGAGGACTGCAGGCGGAAATCTAAACAAATCTTAAATAAATGTTAGCGAACCGCCCAGAGAACGTGGATAAACGAGTCACAAGACGAAACACAACGCGTTTCGACCTCTTAGGTCTTCATCAGGTGAGACATAAACGAATAAAACAACGAAAATTCACTTAGCTTTGATCGCTTCAGATCACTTCACAGGGTTCGGCGCAAGGAAGAAGGCGTTGAATCAACGCCTTCTTCCTTGCGCCGAACCCTGTGAAGTGATCTGAAGCGATCAAAGCTAAGTGAATTTTCGTTGTTTTATTCGTTTATGTCTCACCTGATGAAGACCTAAGAGGTCGAAACGCGTTGTGTTTCGTCTTGTGACTCGTTTGTCCACGTTCTCTGGGCGGTTCGCTAACATTTATTTAAGATACATTCCAAGTGGTTTGTGACGACATTCTATATCTTTTTGCTAAGATGTTTTACAGTTTTTTTGTGAGTGAATATGTATTTGTTGTGGCTATATTCTGTATATTTCATGACTACATTCCGTACGTTTTGTAACTATGTGCTATACTATTTGTGACTAAACTCCGCACATTTTGTTATACATTTGGATGCTTTGTGACAAATGTTTCTGATTATATTCAAATACGCTTCGTGACTGTATTCCAGTTTGATTTTGATTTTCATGTATTGTTTTTACTGTATTCCAGAGATTCTTGAGTATACTTGGTAAATGAAAATCAAAGACAGAAACAGAGAGAGATATATACTTTCAAAATATTTGACAGCAAGGTCAACAAAGTCGGCTTGTGTGCGATCGCTGAAGCTTTCCTGACAGCCTATACAAATGAAGAGGTACACTGAAATCAAAGTTACGCTCGTACATCAGTATTTGAACGGAAGATTCTTACCGTACTGAGCAACGGCCTACTGCGCGACGGTTCTCTCTCTCTTTCTGCCTCCCACTGTCTGTAAACGCGCGCGCCGAAGGCTGTCGCATTAGGCATCGCGTAGTAAGTAGGTCGTCGCGCACTAGGTCGTCGCGCATTAGATGTCGCACAGTAGGTCGTCGCGCATAACACGTCGCGCAGTAGGTCGTCGCGCATTAGGCGTCGCGCAGTAGGTCGTCGCGCATTAGGCGTCGCGCACTAGGTCGTCGCGCATTACACGTCGCGCAGTAGGTCGTCGCACATTAGGCGTCGCGCACTAGGTCGTCGCGCATTAGGCGTCGCGCACTAGGACGTCGCGCATTAGACGTCGCGCACTAGGTCGTCGCGCATTACGCGTCGCACAGTAGGTAGTCGCACATTACACGTCGCGCAATAGTGCGTACAACAAACGGAGCATACCTTGGTGTACAGCCATCACGACAGCTAACAATGGTTTTCAGAGTTGTTCTTCGGCATACCTCAGGAGAACCCGACCCCCCCCCCCCCCCCCCCCACACACACACACACACACCCTTACCCCCTTAGCCCCTCAGTTGACATCCACGAGATGTTCACAGGCCTGGTGAACCCTCCCGACAACGAACCAGCTGTCACTGACATGTTCCTATGCATGGTGACTCCTTTGGAGGGGGAAGGGGATGGCTTGCCACAGCACTCTTTAGAAAAAGGATCGTTGTGTGCAGTCCTCGTCCCATATGAGCGAATCAGGATTGGTTTGTTTGTTTGTTTTTTTCTCCTCTGCTCCCTTCCTCCCCCATCCCTCGTAAGCTATTGGGAAGCTTGTTAGTTCGTGGGACTAAGTCTTTTAGCTCCTTCAGTTGCTTTTTCGGAACTTTCCGATTTCACCCTTCTGTCCAGTGATACGTCGAGGCAAGATAGTCGGGGTGGCTCCGTTTTTATTATAATCACATCTTCCTTGCACCCACGGTGGTTTCACTATCACTCTCTTCTCTACGCCTGCTGGAATGCTGTCCTATTTCAGTTGTCTATGCA
>CM065718.1:7826991-7829491 GCA_033310375.1 Conus canariensis | reverse complement strand
GATGGTAGCACGTCTTCATATCCGATGTTCTGCTTGATTATTTGGACCCCTTGTATATTGTTAATACGATCAGGATTTGCCTCTTCTATCCAAAAAAAGTTTACTGACACATCTAGGCCTTCTAATCATTGGCTTTACGTTTGCTACACAACCGTGCATTTATTTCTTTATTTCGTCAGCTTTTATCATAATAATATGGTATTCGTCTTTTGTTTCTGTCATCCTTCTTTTCTCCCTTCATACTTTTCTTTCTTTCTTTCTCTTTCTTTCCTTTTTTTTTCTTTCCTTCCTTTCTCTTTTTTCTTCTTTCTTTCTAGTTGAAGTGGATGAAGATAAGTGATTGCTCGTTTATTTTCGTTGTCCTGAGTGTCATGTATCTTGCCTGAAGAAGATCTAAGAGGTCGAAACGCGTCGTGTTTTGTCTTGTGATTCGTTTGTGTACGGTTTTTTTTGTGTGCGCTATTACTAACATTTAAAATTTCTCTCTTTCGTACTTTCTTTCTGTCTGTCTGTCTGTTTGTCTGACTATCTATCTGACTATCTATCTGTCTGTCTGTCTTTCTTTCTCTCATTCTCCTTTTCTTTGTCGTAGCAAACAGAATGAGTGTGTCAATACACCAAACGTTAGCGCATTAATAAGTCTAGACGCCCAGTATCAAAAGCTAAAACATTAAAGTTCACATGAGAATGTCCATCGGTAATTGAACATACAGATTTGCGTGGTGAATGAAAGTTGATAAAGAAAAGAAAAAGAAATGGGAAAAATAGGAGGATGGAAGACCCACTTTCATTTTGGCTGTAGGTGGATGGGAGATGGTGGAATAGTTAAATTAAACTGTTTTTATTTGTAGAATTCTTGTTTCAAAAATGTCCATGCGTAATAGGAGCGTTATTTTACTCGTGGTAATGTGACCTTAGAAAATTACTTTTTAATTTTTTTTCCTCCATCCGCGAGGCGCCCCCCCCCCTTTCCATGTCCAGTGTCTCTCCCTCCCCCAAGGTCTTCAGACACACGTTTCCATGGTGAACAGCGCTGTGGACTAGGAACTGGCTGACATGGCCAACGCAACAAAACAACTGACATCACTTCCTGAACAAAAATGCATCCACAGGAAATGAACCTTGCTTTTTTGTCGCTTTTTTTTCGAAAAAAGAAAAGGCTGAGGCAGGGGAAAGAACCCACACAGACACACTGTGTTCAGTATTCCAGCAAAAGCAGCGTGAGAGTTCTTGGAAGTGTTTCTTGTCTTCGGCCTTTCACTGAAAGATTTTTTTAGGCCAAAGGGGATAGCAAGAAGCGAATGGACTAGCTATTTCTGGCTGCCAATTCTCTCTCTCTCTCTCTCTCTCTCTCTCTCTCTCTCTCTCCTCTCTCTCTCTTCCCATATTCACCATCTCTTTCTCTCTTTCTCTCTCCCTCCCTCCCCCTCCACCCCACCCCCCTAGCTAGCTTGCTAACTACTTATCAGTCGAACTACATATTTGTAGATGGCTCCATCTATCTTTCTATCTTTTTGTCTGTGTGTCTGTCGGTCAGTCTGTCTGTCTGTAATATATATATATAATATATGTTGTGTGTGTGTGTGTGTGTGTGTGTGTGTGTGTGTGTGTGTGTGTGTGAGAGAGAGAGAGAGAGAGAGAGAGAGAGAGAGAGAGATCTCCACCTATCTATTTCCATTTCTTTCTCCTCCTCCCTCTCTCTCTCTCTCTCTCTCTCTCTCTCTCTCTCTCTCTCTCTCTCTCTCTCTCTCTCTCTCTCTCGATTCACACTCGTTTACGATGGTGTAGCTTGAATAGTATGAAGTGTAATCAGACGAAACGAGAGGGGAAAGCAGGTGACATAACAAAGAGGGGTGAGTGAGTGAGGAAGACTGTGAAAGATGAAGACAACATTAAAAGAAAGTAAAGGTATGAAAAAAAGCAATATATACCTAACAAAATAAAAAAAACCCACATAAAACAGGAAAGTCAGAGAGAGAGAGAGAGAGAGAGAGAGAGAGAGAGAGAGAAATGGAGGACCATTTCTATCTCTGAAATTTCTGAAGGCGGGTCTAAAATTTATACTGCAAGAGGCACCACTGTCTCACTACAGGAAAGTCGGTCTAAAGGTGGAATGAAGAAAGGGGGGAAGGGAGGGGGGGGGGGAGGACTGGGGTCAGAGAATGGGGAAGAGAAAGAAGGCGGCTGGTAGCAGGGGCAGGCGACGAACCATCACTCCCACCACTACCCCCTCGATGCCCAGTGTCTCTCCCCCCAACCCCCAGGCCTTCCACAAGATGTTCCCCCATGGAACGAGGAGTAGGAGCTGGCTGACGCTGCTAACACAAAAAATGACGTCATTTCCTGGCCAAAAAAGGAAGCACGGGAAATGAGCCATGCTTTCTGTCAGGGTTTGTGTGTATGTGTGTGTGAAAAAGAGGCTGTGGAAGGGGAAAGAACCCACGCACAGACACGCTGTGTTCGGTGAGAGCAACGTAAGAATATTTTTCGCTCTCGCTGT
>CM065718.1:7804491-7821991 GCA_033310375.1 Conus canariensis | reverse complement strand
TCACACATACACACACACACACAAACCCTGACAGAAGGCATGGCTCATTTCCTGTGCTTCCTTTTGTGGCCAGGAAGTGACGTTCTTTTTGTGGTGTTAGCAGCGTCAGCGTCACCCAGCTCCTCCTCCCATGGCGTTGCACGGGGAAACATCTTGTGGAAGGCCTGGGGGAGGGATAGACACTGGGCATGGAGGGGGTGGTGTTGGGAGTCGGTGGTTTGTCGCCTGTCTCTGCTGCCATCCCGCACCTCTCTCACTTCCCCATTCTTTACCCCCTCCCCCCCTCCCCCCTCCCCCCCCCCATCTCGCCCTCTTTTCTCTTCCACCTTTAAACTTACTGTCTTGTGGTGGAGTTGCGCCTCATTCAGAATAAGTTATAGACCTGCCTTTTGGATATTCAGAGATAAAAAAAAAATGTTCTCCATTTCAGTCACTTTCTTTAACTCTCCTGTTTTTTGAAAAAATTATTTATGTTTTTCTTGAATTATGACATTTCCCTTCTGTTGATATCGTGTGTGTCCTTCCTAGTTTTTCATTGCCCACTTGCCTGTCTTTGATGCATCACGTGTTTCCGCCTGGTGTTTCCTGTGGCTACAGTTCATACCATGCAAGCTGCACCTTTGTAATGTGGTCATTACTTTGCTAAATAGTATGAGAGAGAGAGAGAGAGAGAGAGAGAGAGAGAGAGAGAGGAAGGGAGGGAGGGAGGGAGAGAGAGAGGAGAGGGGGCCGGAATAGCTCGGTTGGTAGAGCGCCGGACTCGTAATCCAAAGGTTACGGGTTCGAATCTCCGCCGGGCCGTTTCGGTACAGGAGGATTTTTCCCTCGGAGTTAACATTGGTTCTGACTCCAGTTCCCATACAGTCCTTCGAATGAGACTATAAACCGAGGTTCCGTGTGTGAACGCACGCATAACATCTTGCACACACGTAAAATCCCATCACCAGCTTTCGGAAGAGAAGGCCAGTTTGGCCGTTGGTATGGAAGACACGTTACACATAGCATGCACCTTCCCTGAAGATGGAGTATGGCTGCCTTATGGCGGGATGAAAAACGGCCATACACACAAAACTCCACTCCCTTTGTTGAGCAGATGGGATTAATACCTGCCTGTTTATACAGGGATTGTCTGCAGGAGGGTCAGCGGAAGAAGAAGAAGAAGAAGATAGAGAGAGAGAGAGAGAGAGAGAGAGAGAGAGAGAGAGAGAGAGAGAGAGAGAGAGAGAAAAACCTCTGAACTCTGAAATTTTTTTATTGTAAGGCCACCGACCTGCATACAATGGGTTCACGTTTGCTGAGAATAAATTAAAATTGAGTACGGGTCATCAACAAAAGGAAGTAACTTGTTTTCAGAAACACACAAGCAAACAATTACAAGGGGAAGTAATTCAATGAAACAAACCAAGATGAACAAAAATATTTCCCTTGCGTTTGAAACCAATCACAACACATAGCCTATTCATATATCTAGTTTCCGTTCATAAGTTCATGTCTAGTTTTCAGTGCATAAACGATATACATTGCCAAATTTCTAAGGATCATCATGTTTTCAGATGGCATCAAATAAGCTAAACAATCGCCATTTAGATAGGAATAAATTCTTGATAAATATATTTTTCTCGCAAACATGAGTACTTTAGACATTCAAACAAGAAATGGAATTGCAGAGACCGAGAGAGAAACTAATAGACAGCTTGACAGACAGATGGATGGATAGATAGCTAGCTTGCTTGAGAGAGAGAAAGAGAGAGAGAGGGGGGGGGAGATAGAGAGAGGGAGGGAGGGCTTGAGAGGGAGAGAGATTGTGAATATGGAATAGAGAGAGAGAGAGAGAGAGAGAGAGAGAGAGAGAGATGGCGAATATGAGAGAGAGAGAGAGATGGCGAAGACGGCGAATATGAGAGAGAGAGAGAGAGAGAGAGAGAGAGAGAGAAGATGGCGAAAGAGAGAGAGAGAGAGCGAGAGAGAGAGAGAGAGAGAGAGAGAGAGAGAGAGAGATTGGCAGCTAGAAACAGCTAGTCCATTTGCTTCTTACTAACCCCTTTCTCTTAAAAAAGAATTCTTTCGTCCAAAGGCTGAAGACAAGAAACACTCCCAAGAACTCTCACGCTGCTTTTGCTGGAATACTGAACACAGCGTGTCTCTGTGTGGATTCTTTCCCCTGCCTCAGCCTTTTTTTTTCGAAAAGAAAAGCGACAAAAAAGCAAGGTTCATTTCCTGTGGATGCATTTTTGTTCAGGAAGTGACGTCAGTTTTTTTTTTTGTTGCGTTGGCGATGCGTTGTCAGCCAGTTCCTAGTCCAAGGGGCTGGCCACCATGGAAACGTGTGGCTGAAGACCTGGGGTAGGGAGAAACGCTGGACACGGATTGGGAAGGGGGTGGCCTCACAAGTCCCCTACCCCACCCCACCCCGTCCTAACCCTCATGGCTTCCCAACACCTGTCAGCCTTAACGTTTGGTGCTAGAAATGTTTCCCCTTTGCTGTCCCTCTCTTTAACCCTGTCTTCTGTGTCTTTTTTTCATCTCCCTCTTTTTTTTTTTTACATTCATTTCTTTGTTATTGTTTCTCTGTCTTCCTGATCCATTTATCTGTCTGTACTCGTTGTCGACAGACTGTGACCTTTTTGTTGTTCTGTCTCTTGCTATGGTGTGTTCCACGCTAGCACATCAGAGCAGTCTGTAGACATGGTAATGTAACAGTGTGCACCATGTTAGCTACATCAATGTAGTCTGTGGACAAGGAAATGTAACAGTGAGCACCATGTTAGCTCCATCGATGTAGTCTGTGGACAAGGTAATGTTACAGTGTATACCATGCCAGCTACACTGATGTAGTCTGGAAACGAGGTAGTGTTACAGTGTATACGATTGCTAGCTACACAGGCGTAGTCTGGGAACGAAGTACTGTTACAATGTGTACCATTGCTAGGTCTTCTATGACATTGTATTACTAATGTGTGTTACTGTTTGTGTTAGAACCAGTGGCTGCTAAATCAGGTGGAAAGGGTGGCGCGTTCAGCATGGCTGTTTTATTTGCTTGTTGATGGCGTCCAGCCGTAGAACTGCCGTTGACGAATGCGTTGCATGTTGTGTGTAGTAAACGTCTGTATGATTTCTTTTCCTTTTCTGACAGATCTCTGTGAACTTAACATTGACAAAGACACAAAAAATTTGTTTCATGAACTACTTATATTTGAGTCCCCCAAACATAACATAACCCTCCGAAAATATTTTCAGTAAGAATTTCTGTAAAATCAAATTTATGTATGTTGGAAAGCTGTTGAAAATAAGAATCATTCAAACAAGTACGGTTACGAATGTTTTTTTTTCTTCGTTTTTTTTTCTTTCTTTTTTTTCCTCAAAGCTTACGGTGTAATTAATACAGTAATTCAAGTAGACGTAATCCGTAGAGTTCCTTGGGGAAGATAGGGCTGTATTTAACACAGTACACTACCTGCTTTCTTATGGATACAAGGGACAGGGTTGAACACCTTTTTGTTACTTGAATAGTTTTATATGCAAAGATTTAGGATTTCCTTTAAAAGAAAAAAAACATGTTTAGTGAAGAATGCGGTACATGTGTGACTTAGGGAAAAACCCACTTGTTATGATGCTGCAATGGCACCATGAATGTAACACTATTGTTTTTTATCTGATAAAACATGGTAAACAGCTTTGCAATTGTTATTTTCCAGTCAATTTACTAAAATGTTCACATCGACTTTCTGTTGGCAAAAAAACGCTAATACTTGGAAACAAAAATATCTCTTGGTTGATTACACGCACACACATGTACAGACACACACACATAAACAACACACACACACACACACACACACACACACACACACACACACACACACACACACACACACACTCACTCACACACACACACACACACACACACACACACACACACACACACACACACACACACACACACACACACACACGTGCACACGTACATACACATATGCACTGCGCACGCGCACACTGAAAAACTGTGCCTGCGTGTTTGTACACACTTACAAAACACACATAGATATTGACACAGAAACATGACGCACGTGCACACAAAAACAAAAATGCAGAGAAAAAAAGGACAGCTCACTCATTGACACACACACACACACACGCACGCACGCACGACGCAGCACGCACGCACGCAGCCGCACGCACGCACGCACACACAACACACACACACACACACACACACTGTCTTTTGTCTGTCTGTCTGTCTGTCTGTATCTATGATTGTGTCTGTGTCTCTCTGTCTGCCTGCCTGCCTGCCTGCCTGTTGTGTGTGTGTGTGTGTGTGTGTGTGTGTGACTGCCCCCCCCCCCCCCCCCCCCCAGTAATCTCAATCCCTGATTTTTTTTTAAAAGTTGTCCACCTTCCTTTTCCCCTCCTCTCTCTCTCTCTCTCTCTTTGCTCCGTCCACGTCTGTTGCCCCCCTCCCCCCCCTCTCTCTCTCTCTTGTAAATAGGTTAGTTCGTCGTCTTGGCAATTACGCTTAATGGCGCAGCATCACAGAAGGAAAGAAGAAACACCGCCCTTTGGAAACACGTTTCCATTCTTTCTGCCTTTCTTCTTTGTAGTGATCGGTTGAGTTACCTCTGGATGCACTGTACCTGCTGTTTTAAAGTCATGGAGTCAATGGGAGTTAGGGAAAATGGCGAGGGGGACAGGAGAGGGAGACTGGAGGATGGGTGAGGGTGGAAGGTACACCTGTAACTGGACCACGTCGTTGAGCGCGTTTTGGTTTTGCTTGTGGTGCGGTTGCCTTTGGCCTGCCTGTGTCATTGGTTGGGGTTCTCTTGTTGCTAGAACTTGTTTGTTTGTTTGTTTATGACGGCTTTTGTGGTGTTTGTTGTCCATGAGTCCGTGGTGGGTTGGGGGATGTAAACACACAGGGGTGCTTTGTTGTCGTGCGTTGGTTGAGGACGGTTTCTAGGATTTGTCTTGTTGGTTGCTGTGTGTCTATCTGGGGTTAGCCCCAGTTTTTGGTCAGCCTGTTTGTCTGTCTTTGTCTCCCTTTGTTCGTCGTGTTGTTGTTGTTCTTGTGTTAGGTTTTTCTTCTTCTTCAGCTTCTTTTCCCCTCTTTTTTGAGACAATAAAGTGAAGAGCATGGCTCAATGGCTGCACGCCGTGAAGAGCATGGCTCAATGGCTGCACGCCGTGAAGAGCATGGCTCAATGGCTGCACGCCGTGGGAAGAGCATGGCTCAATGGCTGCACGTCCGTTTTAGGCTAGGAAGTGACGTCAGTTCCTGTTGTGTTTCCTGTGTCATCCAGCTCCTAGTCCTGCCAGGAAAACGTATCCTAGTGGGCGAAAGGTGGGTGGGTGGGTGAAATTTGAAGTGACGTCATTTCCTGTTGTGTTTCCTGTGTCATCCAGCTCCTAGTCCTGCCAGGGAAACGTATCCTAGTGGGCGAAAGGTGGGTGGGTGGGTGAAATTTGGTCATGAAAGGGGTGCCGTTGGGAGCCTTTGATTCGTCATCTCTCTCTTGTTTCCTGCCCCTCTCTTTTCCATCTTCTCCCTTCACCCCCTCCATTCCTATTGCCTCTAAACCCCAAGCCCCCTAGAGAAGTTGAGCCTCTTTCAGCATAAATCACACCTCTATCACTTTTTGTGAATTCTGTGACATGAATTTCCTTCATTTCTGTCATCAGCTTTCGTTCTGCTTTCCCCCTTTTTTTTTCTGTCGTCTGCTCCCCCCCCCCTTCTCCCTCCCCCGGCTTTGTGGCTCATTGGCTTGTATCTTTTTTTGTGTAGTGTGTCGTGAACCCTTTGGTTTTGTGTCGTTACAGTTAGTAACATGCAAGCTGAGCCGTTGTAATCAGACATTGTCAGAGGAGTTTTAAAACGGAGTGACTGAGGGCGGAAAATGAAGCAAAATTTAGAAAGGAGAGGGATTAGTTACCGCCAAGGACACAGACAAACATAGCACAGAACAGGTTGTCCTGTCCTGTGCTATGTTTGTCTGTGTCCTTGGCGGTAACTAACCCCCTCTCTTTATATTTTTTCCTATTGTCAGAGGAGTCAGATTGTCAAGAGAGAGAGAGAGAGAGAGAGAGAGAGAGAGAGAGAGAGAGAGAGAGAGAGAGAAGGAAGAGAAGAATAAGAAAAAAAAGAAGAGAGATTGGAATAAAAAAGGAAGAAGAGAGAGAGACAGATAGAGGGAGAGAAAGAGAAAACTAGAGGGATAGATAGCAACAGCGAGCAAGCGAATGAGCGAGCGAGCAACAGAGAGAGAGAGGGAGACAGACAGAGAGAGAGAGAGAGAGAGAGAGAGAGAGAGAGAAGCTAAACCAGAAATAGCTCGTCCATTAGCTACTCGCTGTCCTATTTCTTGTGCAAAATAAAAGATATTTCCAGCAAACAACGAGAGAGAAAAATAATCCCCAAAATTCTAACGATGCTGTCACCGGAATACCGAGCACAGCGTATCTGTGGCTGGGTTCTTTCCCCTTCCACAGCCTCTTTTTGACATACAGAAAAACCCTGACAGAAGGCATGGCTCATTTCCCGTGCTTCCATTTTTTTTTTTGGCCAGGAAGTGACGTCATTTTTGTGGCGTCAGCCAGCTCCTACTCCTCCCAAGGTTTTCCGTGGGAAAACGTCCTGTGGAAGGCATGAGGGAGGGAAAGACACTGGGCATGAAGGGGGTGGTGTTGGGAGCCGTTGGTTCGATGCCTGTCCTGTCCCTGCTGCCAGCCCCCTCACCCTCTTCCCCGTTCCCCGGCCCCACTCCTCCCCGCGTTCTCCCTTCCACCTTTGATTCGCATTTCCTGTAGAGAAACTTGTGCCTCTTGCGGTAGAAAGCATAGACCCGCCTTCTGGAAATTTAGAGATCGAAATGGCCTCAGCTTTCTGTCACTCTGTTTGTTTGACTCTCCTGTTTTCTGTTTTTTGTTCATTTGTTTTATTTTTGTTTTGTTCTATTATCATTATTCTTTTTTTTTACATTTACTTTCTTTCGATGTCAACTCCATCCTTCACAGTCTTTGTGACCCACCTGCCTGTCTTTGTTATGTCACCTGTTTCCCCCTTTTGGTTTTGTTTGATTACAGTTCATACCATGCAAGCTGCACCGCTATGAATGAGTACGCATCGAGAGAAAGAATGGGGGCGAGAGGAAAGGGAAGAGAGAGAGAGAGAGAGAGAGAGAGAGAGAGAGAGAGAGAGAGAGAGAGAGAGAAAGGGAGGAATAAAGAAATGGTTATCTATCTATCTATCTATCTATCTATCTATCTGTCTGTCTACACACACACACACACACACACACACACACACACACACACACACACACACACACACACACACACGGAGAGAGAGAGAGAGAGGAGAGAGAGAGAGAGAGAGAGAGAGAGAGAGAGAGAGACTGACAGAAAAATAGTTCGACTGATAAGTTTCTAGGAGGGAGAGAGAGAGAGAGAGAGAGAGAGAGAGAGAGAGAGAGAGAGAGAGAGAGAGAGAGGAGAGATGGTCAATATGGAAGAGAGAAAGAGAGAGAGAGAGAGAGAGAGAGAGAGAGAGAGAAAGGGGGGGGGGGGGGTAAGGGAGAATCGGCAGCCAGAAATAGCTAGTTCATTTGCTTCTTGCTATCCCCTTTCTCCTAAAAAAAATCTTTCAGTGAAAGGCTGAAGACAAGAAACACTCCCAAGAACTCTTACGCTGCTTTTGCTGGAATACTGAACACAGCGTCTCTCTGTGTGGATTCTTTCCCCTGCCTCAGCCTTTTTAACTTATTTCGATGAAAAGCGACAAAAAGCAAGGTTCATTTCCTGTGGATGCATTTTTGTCCAGGAAGTGACGTCATTTTTTGTTGTTGCGTTGGCGATATCAGCCAGTTCTTAGTCCACGGCGCTATTTACCATGGAAATGTGTGCCTGACATAGGGAGAAACACTGGATATAGAAAGTGGGGGGGGGGGGGGGGGGGGGGGGGGGGGGGGCTCGCGAGTCCCCCACCTCACTTCACTCCAACATGTCCTAACCTTGATGGCTTCCCACTAGAGGAAGCTCGAAGGGTTCTTTCAGTTTATGATTATACATATGTCACCCTTGAAATTTTTGAACCAGAGAAATTTTTCCTTCTGTGTGATTCTCTTTAAGCCTGACTTCGTTGCGGTTCTTTATCTCCCCCTGTTTTAAATTCTTGTCTGTTTCTCTTTTGTTCTGTCTTCGTGGTCCATTTGCCTGTACTTGTTGTGGACAGCCGGTGACCTTTTGGTGTTCTCTCTCTTGCTATGGTATATTCAAAACTAGCATATCAGTATAGTCTCTGGACAACGTGGCGTTACAGTGTGCACCATGTAAGCTACACAGAGGTAGTTTATGGACAAGGTAGTGCTACAGCGTATACCATGCTAGCTACACTGGTATAGTCTGGGAACGAAGCAGTGTTACAATGTATACCATTGCTAGCTACACTGGTGTGATCTGAATGGCACTGACATTGTATTACTGACATAAGTTTTTGTTTGCGTTCGAACCAATGGCTGCTAAATCATGTGGAGGGGTTGGCGCCCTCAACAACAGCTCAGTTTTATTTGCTCATTGACGGTGTCTGGCAGTAGAACTGCCATTGATGAAGACGTTGTATGTTGTGGGTAGTCAACGTCTGTATGATTTCTTTCATTTTGTGGCAGACGTTTCAGAATTTCACGTTGACGAAGACCTAATAAGTTGTTTCATGAACTGTTTGCATTTGAGTCCCACGAACATAGAAAAACCCCTTCCAAAATATATCCTTAAAGTATTTCTGTAGAATCAAATGTTAATATATCTTGGAAAGCGGGTTGAAAATAAGAATCCTTCAAACAACTGTGACGAATGTCTTTTTTTTTCTGAAAGCCTAGAAAGTAATTAATACAGTAACTCGAGTAAATCCTTTCAATTCCCTGGGGAAGATAGGTCAGTAATTAACACAGTACACTGACCGCTTTCCTATGGATGCAAGAGACAGAGTTGTTTTCACGTCAGCTGAATAGCTTTATGCACAAAGATTTAGGGCTTCCTTAAAAAAACAAGACGTGTTAAGTGAAGAATGCAGTAAATATCTAACTTAAGAAAAAAAAACTTGATAATGATGTTATATCGGCATCAGGAATGTAACATTAATGCAGTTATTCATTTTAACCACATGAAGCCCCATAAACAGCTTTGCAAATTTTCTTTGCATTCAGTTTACTGAATGTTCACAGCGACTTTTTGTTGGCAGAAAATCGCTTCTACTTGTTGAGAAAAATACCCTGTGTGTTACCTCCACGCACACACATACACAGACACACAGTCACAGAGACACACACATACCCAGAACACATACACACGCGCGCGCACACACACACACACACACACACATACACACACACAAACACACACACACACACACACACACACACACACACACACACACACACACACACACACACACACACATGGGCGCGCGGGCACGAACACACATATGCAAGCGCACTCAAGCACTGAAAATTGTGCCTGTGTGCTTGGCTTGAACACAGTTACAAAACACAACAGATATTGACATAGAAACATGACGCACTTGAACACATAACACAAACTTAGAGAGAAAAGGGCGTGCACATTCACTTACACACACAGAGACACAGACACGCGCACATGCGCGCGCGACCGCGCGCGCGCCCCACACACACACACACACACACACACACACACACACACACACACACACACACACACATACACACACACGCACACACGCACACACACGACCAACACACACACACACACACACACACACACACACACACACACACACACACACACACACACACACCACACACATACATACGCTGCCTTTTCTGTCTGTCCGTGTGTCTATCAGTGTTTGTGTCTGTGTCTGTCTATCTGTCTGTATGTCTCTCTCTGGCTCACCCTCCCTCCCCCCCCCCTCTCTCTCTCTCTCTGAGCCCTGACTGTTGAATCCCTGACAATTTTTTTTCTGAGTTTTAAGTGCTCCACATTCCTTATCCTATCCCTTCTCCACTCTCTCTCTCTCTCTCTCTCTCTCTCTCTCTCTCTCTCTCTTCTTTCTCTGTCCACTTCCCCCCCCCCCCCCCCACCTGTCTCTCTGTAAGGTTAGTTCGTCGTCTTGGCAATTACGCTTAATGGCGTAGCATCACAGAAGGAAAGAAGAAACACCGCCTTTGGAAACACGTTTCCATTCTTTCTGCCTTTCTTCTTTGTAGTGATCGGTTGAGTTACCTCTGGATGCACTGTACCTGCTGTTTTAAAGCCAAGGAGAGAATGGGAGTTTGGGATATTGACAAGGGAGCTGGGGGGGGGGGGGGGGTGGGGGTGGTGCTGGCAGGAGAGGGAGACTGGAGGATGGTGAGGGTGGAAGGTACACCTGTAACTGGACCACGTCGTTGAGCGGCGTTTTGGTTTTGCTTGTGGTGCGGTTGGCTTTGGCCTGCCTGTGTTATTGGTTGGGGTTCTCTTGTTGCCAGGTCTTGTTTGTTTGTTCGTTTTTGTTTGTTTATGGCGGCTGTTGTGGTGGTTATTGTCCACGAGCCCATGGTGGGTCGGGGGATGTAAACACACAGGGGTGCTTTGTTGTTGTGCATTGGTTGAGGACGGTTTCTAGGATTTGTATTTCCGGGGTTAGCCTCAGCTTTTGGTCAGCCTGTTTGTCTGTCTTTATCTTCCCTGGTTCTTCTCTTTCGCTTATCGTCCTCCTTTGCTGCTTGTTCTTTGTCTTCTTCTTGTTCTTCTTCTTCCTGTCCTGCTTGAATTGGTCTTTTTTTTGTTTAATCCCAATTTGTTCCTGTTCTGGCTCTTTGTCACACACCCATGTTTGTGAACATACACACTTGCATTCACAAACACAGTATGCTTACTTCGTACACAACACGCAATCACTCCATTCACCCAAAGGAGCACTACCACAATTGAACTGAGTTTTCTATAAAATGCTCCCTTTACTCACAAAGAAAAGGGTTTTAATTATTCTTTGCATTTCACTGCATTTTCCAACAATTATTTCTTCTCTTCACAAGATAATTCCCCACATAGAAACAATAATGCAATATTCAAAGTTTTACCAAAAATCCAACACACTCACACACATGTTACACTATCAGTTCTTATATTAAATAGTATCAATAAAGACAAGTCATCTTGACTTGTCGAGGAGCTTTCTTCCACTTGGCTGTACCACCTCTGGACCACCACAGACTGGACTCTCACTAGGCTCGTACAGCTCAAGCCTGGACCACCACTGGACCACCACTAGACCACCACTGGACCACCACTGGACCACCACTGGACCACCACTGGACCACCACTGGACCACCACTGGACCACCACTGGACCACCACTGGACCACCACTGGACCACCACTGGACGCTGAGGGATTCTGTAACGAAACCCTAGGTCCAGGGTTAACCTCTAAAATGAATTTTATTTATTCTTTCTCTTTCTCTCTTATTATTCATAGCTCCTTTTTAACTCCTTTCACATTCACTCCAAGATCAATATAGAATACTCACATGAGTCTTGTTCCGCCAACCTATTCCTACCTACAGTTGGGGTACAGAGAGAAATCTTTATACAACAATATTTTATTTATTTATTTTTCAATACTCTTTTCGCGTTCAACGTTCATCTTTCTCTTTTTCCCAAATAGCGCAATATCATCAAATCTGTATAATTATCAAACTTCTGTTATCATTACAATTACACCTTTACTGTAATTGCTTTAACCAGTTTACAACCCCAACTGGTACTCACCTTCTAGGGAATAAGCGACAAGCCTACCCTAGTAGACTTCCAGTCTACATCTACACTCTATAACTCGAGTGAACTTGCCACGCCAGGCATATTACACCCACCAAGGGTTAAGCACACCCAAACCAGGGTTGCATCGGACAAACCAGTCCAATAATATAGCACACCCAACCCAGGGTTGCATCGGACAATCCTAGTCCTATGTTAAACCCAAAGAGGGTTACAATCAGACATCCTCCTATGTCTGTGTCCAGAGCTCCTCTGAAGTAACAATAATCTTCCACCCTTCCTCACATTGGGTGAACACACTTCACAATCCACTCAGCGTCCTACTCTTCCGCATCACTGGCGGTTGCACTCCATGAATACAAAAAAGCATCAAACCCGTAGGTTCCATTCCACAATTGCAAAAATTACAAAATCTCTTAATTGATATGAAACTTTTCCATTCACATCACTTTTTCCTCATTCACATGACACCCCCCAACCTCCGATAAAAAAATTTGATTCAAATTTTTTCAAAGAAGAGTATAGGAGTTCACAAAAAAAAATACACCATTGACAGTATTCTGAAAAAATACTTTCCCAAAATGACATGAGTACATGCGAACAGAAAAATGTATATTTATAAAAACATTGTTTCCAAAAAATATTATCCAAAGCCAACATCAATGCATCAACTATCACTACCGCAAGTAATCAATATTGCACACAACAACATTCTATTACTCAAATACAAACATATAAATTCAACTTTCAACAGCAAACTTGAACACACACTGCTTATTACTGTCGAGACAAAATGTCAGCAATCACATTGCTGGACCCTGAAATTGGATCAACCCTGAAACTGAATTGCTGGATCGCCAAAGACCACCGTAATAGACGGTTATTCTTTGTTCTTGATGTCTTCAAAAACGTCAGAGGTCTGTGATCCGTCTGCAGAACAAAAAACCTGCCTTGCAAGAAACGCTCAAATTTTGCAAGTGCCCACACAATCGCTAAGCATTCCCGTTCAATAGTAGAATACTTCGACTGTGCATCGGTGAACTTCTTACTTGCAAACTGTACTGGATGCAATAAATCTTGATGTTCTTGCAAAAGAACAGCACCCATTCCTGTTGAACTTGCATCAGTCCGGAGGACAAAATCTTTCTCCAAGTTGGGCAGAAGTAAAACAGGAGAAGAATTCAAAACCTTTTGAACTGCTTCCAAAGCATTCTGACAATCTACAGTCCAATCAATAGATGAATGCTTGGAACCCTTTGTCAACTCAGTTAATGGAGCTGTAAGAGTTGCAAAGTGAGGGACATAACGCCTGTAATAAGATAAGAGTCCAAGAAGTGAACGAACCTGTTTCTTTGAACATGGGGTTTTGATTGCCAAAATCTTTTCCATTTTCTTCTTTTCTGGCTGCATCGAACCCACAGCAATTGTATGCCCCAAAAACTCCAGTTTTTGAAAACCCGCCATGATTTTCGATGGCCTTGCTGTCAAACCAAAAGAACGGAGTCTTTCAAAAACACTTTTCAAACATCTCAGCAGATTACTCCATGTTTGTGAAGCCAGCAAAATATCATCAAAAAAACTTACAGCAGACATTTCATGTAACCTGAGTTGTCTCATCATTCTTGCGAAAGTTGCCGGTGCATTCTGCAAACCAAAAGGCATTCGCAAAAAATGAAAAAGTCCAAATGGTGTTTGAAAAGCTGTTTTTTCTTTATCATCAACACACATCAGTATCTGCCAATAACCTTTCGCGAGATCAATTTTCACAAAATACTTGGCTTGACTCAGTTGACAAAACAAATCCTCCACATCAGGAATTGGTTCAGAATCAAAAACAGCCAATTTATTCAAAGCCCTGTAATCAATACAAAATCTGACTGAACCATCTGGTTTTGAAACCAGCACCACAGGAGCCACATATGGAGAACTTGACTTTTCAATGACCCCAAGATCCAACATGACCTGTACCTCTCTTTCAATAATTTGCTTTTTTGCAAAAGGTAAAGGATACGACTTCATTCGTACAGGAACATCTGTTGTCAACCGTATTCTATGAGGTTCAACACCAACTGCAGATCCTGGTTTGTCTGTAAGTACATCTGTATAATCCTGTAGTAAACACTTTAGTTGAGCCACCTGAGATGGTTTCAAGTCCTCGTTGATCTTGACATCCTCGTATGTTTCACCTTTTAAGGATAATGTAGGCAGTTGAATAACATCATCACCAGTGTCCTGAACTACACCAACAGCAGTTTCATGAATTACAGGCACCTTGTGAAACACAGGTTTGTCAAGACGTTGCAAATGTTCTGTCACACAATCCATTCGTAACAGACATGAAATGTCACATGCCAATGCTGAAATCTTATCAGGGACAGCAACCTTGTTGATCATAACATCAGACCTGTGAAAGTACTTTTTCAACATGTTAACATGGAAAATTTTCTTCACACCATTCATATCAATTCTGTAATTGACATCAGAACATTTTTCAATGACGACGAATGGTCCTTTCCACATCACATGCATCTTGCTCTTGTCATCTGTCAAAAGCACCAACACATTGTCACCCACAGAAAACACACGCATCTTTGCCCCACGATCAGCATACTTTTTATGCGTAGTTGCACTGTTATAAGCATTTTCTTGGGCAATACGACATGCATCTGCTATACGATTTTGTAAAGTAAAAACATAATCAAAAACATTTTTTTCTTCTTGAGACACATTGTCCCCAGACCATGACTTTGACAGGATGCTAATAGGTCCTTTTGGTGAACGACCAAAAAGCAACTCAAAAGGAGAGAAACCTGTGCTCTCATTTGGCAATTCCCTGTAAGCAAAAAGTATGGCTGGAATGTATCGATCCCAGTCTGATGGTCTTTCCTTAGAAACTTTCTTCAACATCATCTTGAAAGTACCATTAAATCTTTCCACAAGGCCATTCGACTGTGGATGGTATGGAGATGTAGGACATGCAGAAATTGAAAGTAAACGAAATATTTCTTTCATGAGATCTGACACAAACTGAGTACCCAAGTCAGATAATATTTCATCAGGAAGTCCCATTCTGGAAAAAATAGAAAATAATGCTTCTGCCACAGAAATGGTATCAATCTTTTTCAAAGGTACAGCTTCAGGATACCTGGTAGCAACATCCATGACAGTGAGCACATAACGAAAACCAGAATTGGAAACATGAAATGGACCAACCAAATCAATACAAACACGACTGAATGGTTCAGTAATGACTGGCATTCTTTGCAAAGGTGCAAATGGTATACGACCTTTGGGAATTGTTTTCTGACAGACATCACATGATTGACAATATTTTGAAACTTGCACACTAACACCAGGCCAAAAAAATGAAGACAACACACGTTGAAGAGTACGTTTGACTCCACAATGACCCGAAAACATGGAATCATGTGCAGTATGCAAAACAGTATCACGTAAAGACATAGGAACGACAATCTGCTCCACCACCTGTTCATCTTTAGGAAAAAGACGGTATAGAAGATTATTCTTTTTTATGTACATGATATCAGTCACTTTGTCAGGTACCTCAGGAACAACTTTCTGAAACAAATGAGTCAATGTTGTATCTGTCTTTTGTAAATCACTCAAATGTTCAGGAGTCACATCCAATTTTGGGACATATGGAACAACCAGGGGTTTTTGACCTTGCCTTTCTTTTTCCTCTTGTGAACGAGTGCTTACCATAGAAGGCACAAAAGAACCACATTGTCCTCCACAAGACGTGGAAACACCCTTGAGATTTCCAAGAATGAGGTCTGTCACAGGATCATCAATGACACATGCTGTTATTTCACCTGTAAAATAGGGAGTACAAACATAAACACATGCCAAAGGAAATGATTCAATTTTGCCACCAAATGTACGACATTGCTGATGTGTCCCGGTGTATTGTTCTTTTCTGACTAAATCTTTGCGTACACCAGCAGTAGTACACCCAGTATCCCTCAACAGTGTAGCACCAAACCCATTGACAGCACACGATTCAATGTGTAGACCTGTAACATCAGTGTCAGACACTAAAACATGCTGAGTATCTTTAGCAGTTTGCTTGGGATCTGTTGCTAAGCACACATTACCCTGTGCTAGAAAAGGACAGTCTTTCTTCTTGTGAAATATACAGGAACAGTGCCAACAACCATTGTCCACACCACATACTGTATTTGGTACTGTACTATGATCAATACCACCACGGTTTGAAAATTGTCCACGGCCACGAATAGCTCTAAACTGACCAGTCCGTCGAGAATTGGTATATCCTCTTGGATTTGGATTACCCTGTGAAAAAGTTTGTCCAGAATTATTCTCTTGCCAGTTATTATAGGAATGTACATTATTCCTGTTTGTATTCTGTCTTTGAGAAAAACTCTGGCCTCCTCTATGACCATATCTCCTGTTTGGTTGAGAACGACCCGGACCAAACTGGCCTGTTGAAGCAACATTTGCCTCAAACACATCACGGTCAGATTTCCTTGAAAAATGCTTTTCCGGATGAGCAGTCCGATACTGATCTGCCAGCTTACAGATATCCTCTGCAGTTTTACAAGATCTCTCTTTTAGAAAAATAGCTAGGTCTTTGGATACGCTTTGTAAAATCTGCTCACGTAACAACAAGTCACGCAAATCAGCATATTCTTTCTGTGTTTGGGACAATTCAACCCAACGATCAAATAAATGACTTGTCCTAATAAGGAAAGCTGCAAATGATTCACCTTTTTCTGGACGAACTGAACGAAATTTTTCTCTAAAGCCTTCATCTGTATATTGAAACTTCTTCAAAAGTTCAGCTTTTAGCTCTTCCCATGTGAGAGAATCACGAACTGCCAAACTATGATACAGAGATAATGCGGTGCCCTTGAATAAGGAAGCAGCATACAATGTCCATTTGTCCTTGCTCCAACCACATGATGAAGCATGGTTTTCAAACCTAAAAAGAAAAGAGTCTATGTCATCACGATTCTCATCAAAAGGGGGTAATTTGGGAATGTAGGAAGTCTTACCTGCACCCTGAACAGGAACAGCATCAGTTTGAGAAACATTTACATTTGCAGATTGTTGAACAGCCTGTTGCTTTAACTGAAGTTCCACTCGTTTTTGTTCAAGTTCCAATCTTCTCATTTCAAGTAAATTAAGACTTTCTGTTCTTTTCATTTCAAGTTCATGCGCCCTGATTTTTTCCTCTCTCTCTATCTGTGCTTGTCTATCCTTCTCTTCTTTCTCTAACTGTACTTGTCTATCCTTCTCTTCTTTCTCTAACTGTGATTGTCTATCCTCTAACTGTGCTTGTCTAAGCCTTTCTTCTTTTTCTAACTGTGCTTCTGCTTGCCTAATCTTATCTTCTTTTTCTGCCTCTGCTTTACTAAGCCTTTCTCTCTCATCTGCCTCTTTCTTCTCCTCTCTTTCTTTCGCTCTGAGCGCACGCTCTTCACACTGATCAATGTAAACCATTAACGCATCACCAGACAACTGCAATTTCTGTCCCTGGGACAAAAATCGGTTGAAACGAACCGTTTCCTCATCCTCCTTCACAAATAAGGATTGGAATTCCTCTATTTGTTGATCATCTACTGTATCAGTCATGTTGTATGAGAGTGTAGATCACGCTTAAAGAAATCCCACAGCGTGCAAATGGGGTAGAAAATTAAGATGTGAAATAAAAACACTATTTAAAATAGAACAACAA
>CM065718.1:7791991-7794491 GCA_033310375.1 Conus canariensis | reverse complement strand
GCGTGCGTGCGTGCGTGTCGTGTGTGTGTGTGTGTGTGTGTGTGCGTGTGTGCGTGTGTGTGTGCTCGCGCACGTGCATGTGATATGTACATGCACATGTTTAAAAAAAATAAAGCTACAAAATTTAAGTACTGAAATTCTGACTTCTCTCTCCCCCCCCCCCCCCCCCCCCAATTCTTTCCCCATGTCCCTCCTTTCTTCTTTTCGTGTCCCTTAACTCCTTGAAAAATTAAAAAAAAAATCAGTCGTACCAGCTGGGGCACAACACACTGAAGAACAGTTCACCAGGTGCCTCCAGCCGTGTCTGTTGCGTGCCAAGGCCTGGGTATCTTCAAATCGTTTCCAAATCCACTCTGTAATGTCTGTCCATTTTTTGTACTCCCAGTTCTTATAGAAGAGGGAGTACTTTACAATGGGAACGAAGAAATGCTGTGTGTGTGTGTGTGTGTGTGTGTGTGTGTGTGTGTGTGTGTGTGTGTCTGTCTGTCTGTCTGTCTGTCTGTCTGTCTGTCTGTGGTCCAAAATGTGTTCCACTCGCGCCAGACAAAACTACTGGGCCGATCTTTCTGAAAATTTGTAGGTATATTCATTATGGGTCACAGATGATGGCCGATGCTAACGGCTATAACGGCCCCAAACGGGGCTTCCTCTTTATGGAATATCTCACACGTATTCAAGATAAACTGGGAGTACGTTTATATGCTTTGCATCTTGTTTTTCTTTATCTTCACCTCCATCTCCTTCCCTCTAACAGTCCCTGGAGGACTGTTGTAGCAAGACCGTATGATCTTGTTACATGACCATAACAACGTAAGCTTTTTTCCTTTCTTAACTGATGTCAGTAGATTTTCGTATAGTCCTATGTGCGGCTTGATGATTTGCCGCAATTGTCCATTGGCAATGTGATCAGTATGTCTCTCTGCTATTCTATATATTTCCATCTTCTCTTATTCTCGCCCACAGGGCAGGGAGGGGAAATGGAGGGGGGGGGGGGGGGGATGCAAATGGAATACTCATATAAACTAAACGGTTCTCTTTTTGGAACTCTCGTTTTAGATTTTGTTAAGATTATTACGAGTTATGTTTCATTTGTCTTGAATAGTACAACCTAGGAAAATCACCGTTTGAACGTTGAGGAAACCAGTGAAACATTGTGACGTGCAATGAAAGGAATAAAGTTTCTGGGTGGCCTTTGCACCTGTCTTTGTGCTATGAAGTGTTGGTTCTCCTGTTTCAATGTATAGAATAGTACCACGATAGTAATTTGGCGACTAGGTAGTGCCATGAGAGAGAGAGAGAGAGAGAGAGAGAGAGAGAGAGAGAGAGAGAGAGAGAGAGAGAAAACCGGCGGCCAGCTGACCAGCCAACCCAAAATAGCCAGTCCATTTTCGTTTCATTATCCCCCCTTGTCCTGCAAAACAAAAACACTACTGTCAGCGAACGGCCAGAGACGATAAAAAAAATTCCAAGAACTCTTGCGCTGCATTCGCCCGCCGGAATGCTGAGTGCCACATGTCGGTAGATGGGTTCTTTCCATTCCCCAGTCTATTTCTTTTTGGGAAGGAAAAAAGTGACAGAGAGCATGGCTCATTTCCTGTGCGTCCTTTTTTGGCCAGGAAGTGACGTCACTTTTTTTTTTTTTTTTTTCTTTTTGGATGCTGGCCGTATCAACCAGGTCCTAGTCTTCGCTGGTGTTTCGCAGGGACATGAAGGGAGAGACGTCATGCAAGATTTCCTTTCCAGTCTTTAATTCGTCACCTCCCCTTGCTCCCTGTCCCTCCTTCTTGTGCCTCTCCCCTCCTCCTGCACACTCTTCTTCCCCTTCTGTCTCCAGCACCCACCATCGCCATCTATTCTGTGGCTATGCCGGAAAGTGCTTTCAGTAGAAATACTATCCTCAACGACCTTCAGGAAATCCTGTGCCAGATGGTTCAACATTTTTCTCTCACTTTCCTAAACTCTGACACTTCCACATCACCGGTTTTGTCTGTTGTCTTCTTATTCTGTGTTGCTGATCTGTTTCTGTTGTCTTGTTTGCATTTATAGCACGCTGTCTACATCATGGTAATATGAAGTGCGCACATGCACATCTCAGAGAGAAAGAGAGAGAGAGAGAGAGGGGGGGGGGGGGATGGAGGAGAGAGAGAGGGAGAGGAGAGACAGAGACAGACAGAGAAAGAAACAGAGACAGAAAGAGAGAGAATCAGAAACTGAGACAGAGAGATAATAAAGATATAATGGGGAAGAGAGAGAGAGATAGACATGGAATGGAGGGGTGGAGAGAGAGAGAGAGAGAGAGAGAGAGAGAGAGAGAGAGAGAGAGAGAGAGAGAGAGAGATATGGACATGGAATGGAGTTGTGAAGAGAGACAGAGAGAAAGAACGAACCAACGAACGAACGAACGAACGAATTTTTATTTTCAGAGGGTAATGGAATAAGCATCACTGCTTTTTTACATCCAGCCCTCCGGGGCCAAAAGAAATTTAAGAAAGGAAAAGAA
>CM065718.1:7781991-7786991 GCA_033310375.1 Conus canariensis | reverse complement strand
TCTCCTCTTTTTAGATAGAGAGATAACTAGATTAATGGATAAATAGATGGATAAACAGATACATGCAGACAGAGAGACAGACAGGCAGATAACAGACAGACAGACACTCGCATGGAGAGAGAGAGAGAGAGAGAGAGAGAGAGAGAGAGAGAGAGAGAGAGAGAAGAGAGGAGACAATGGCAATAACAATGACAAAGTTTTATTCAGTTTAGGCCAAGGCCCCTGACTGAAGGGGTATATATACAGAAACAGATACATAAAGCAAAATATTACCTCTTGTGATCGATATTGTTTACATACAAAAGCATAATATACATGCACATTATTCACGCACGTACACATCCACTAACATTCCCGGACATTCGTTCGCCTCATTTACCTTGTCCTTTCTCCTCCCTTACACTCGTCCCCCCCCCCCCCCCCCCCCTTCCCTATTCCTTCCCGCAATCCTCCCATTCCAGAGAGAGAGAGAGAGAGAGAGTGTGCATCGAACCAGAAATAGCTAGTCCATTTGCTTCTCGTTATCCCTTTTTTCGCTGCAAAATATAAACACTTCTTTCAGCCACCAGCCAGAGACAAAAACTCTCCCAAGAACTCTTGCGTTGTTTTCGCTGGAATGCCGAGCACAGCGTGTCTGTGGGTGGGTTCTTTCCCCTTCCACAGCCTCTTTTTCACGCACAAAAAACCCCTGACCGAAGGCATGGCTCATTTCCTGTGCTTCCTTTTTTGGCCAGGAAGTGATGTCATTTTTGTGGTGTTGGCAGTCTCAGACAGCTTCTAGTCCCACCATGATTTTTCCCAGGGAAATGTTTTCTGGAAGGCCTGGGGGGAGAAGGGAGGGGGTGGGGGGGGGAGGGGGGTAGACATTAGGCTTGGAGGGCGTGGTCTTGGGAGTCGCTAATTCGTCACCTCGTCAAGCTTCCCGCCCTGTGCCCCCCCTCCCTCCCCCCTCCCCCTTGTTCCCATACACAACTTCCTTCCACTGCTGCCCCTCGTCCATTCCCTGGGAATGCCGGGAAGGTCTCACAGTATGAATTTGATCCTGAGCCATATCCCGGAAAGTCTGTCCTATAATTATTTCTCCTCTTTTTAGATAGAGAGATAACTAGATTAATAGATAAATAGATGGATAGATAGATATATCTAAACAGACAGGCAGATAACACACAGACACAGACACTCACATGGAGAGAGAGAGAGGGAGAGAGAAAGAAAGACAGAGAGTGCATCGAACCAGAAATAGCTAGTCCATTTGCTTCTCGCTATCCCCATTTTCTTGCAAAATAAAAACACTTCATTCAGCCACCAGCCAGAAACAAAAAAAAACTCTCCAAGAATTCCTGCGTTGCTTTCACCGGAATGCCGAGCACAGCGTGTCTGTGGGTGGGTTCTTTCCCCTTCCACAGCCTCTTTTACAGATTAAAAAAAAAAAAAAAAAAAAAAAACGACAGAAGGCATGGCTCATTTCCTGTGCTTCCAGTTTTGGTCAGGAAGTGATGTCATTTTTTGTGGTGTTGGCGGTGTCAGCCAGCTCCTAGTCCCACCATGATGTTTTCCAGGGAAATGTTTTCTGGAAGGTCTGGGGGGAGGGATAGACATTGGCTATGGAGGGAGGGTGGTGGTCTTGGGAGTCGCTAACTCGTCACCTCCTCATGCTTCTCCCCCCATCCTCCCACTCTTCTCCTGTACATCTTCCTTCCCTCCTCCATTCCAGGGATGTGTCGGGAAGCTCTCTCCGTATAGATTTTATTTTTATCCTCAACCACATCCCGGGAAGTCTGTGCTACATTTCTCCTGCTTCTCCACACATTTTGTTTCACTCTGAGCTTTCTGTTAAACTTCAAACAGTTTGTCTTCTTTAATCTCATTAGCTGTACATAGTAAGTTGGTAAAGATAATCAGAAGATAAAATAGAAGGAAAGATGAGCAGGTAGGTAGGAAAACAGTAGCTAGACAGCAAGACAGCTGGATAGACAGACAAATAGATGGATGGATAGGTAGAGATAGAGAGATGATGGTTATATAGATGGAATGATAGATAGATGGATAGATAGATTTTTCTAGACAGACACACACACACACACTCACGCACGTACACACACTCACTCACACACACACATACACACACACACACACACACACACACACACACCACACACACACACACACACACACACACTCACACACACACACACTCACACGCGCGCGCGCGCGCATGCGCGCGCGCACACACACACACACACACACACAACGGAGAGAGAGAGAGAGAGAGAGAGAGGGGGGGGAGACTGAGTTAGAGAGAGAGAGAGAGAGAGAGAGAGAGAGAGAGAGAGAGAGAGAGAGAGAGAAAACACTGAACGAGAAATAGCTACTCCATTTGCTTCTCGCTATCCCCTTTCTCCTGCAAAATAAAAACACTTCTTTTCAGCCAACAGCCAGAGACAAAAAAAAAAAAAAAAAAAAAAAGGAATGCTCTCTCCCAAGAACTCTTGCCTTGTTTTCGCCGGAATGCCGAGCACAGCGTGTCTGTGCGTGGGTTCAGTCCCTTTCTCAATCTTCTTACACACACACACACACACACACACACACACACACACACACACACACACACACACACACACACACACACACGCTTACTCACTCACTCACTCACTCATTCATTCACTCATTCACACACACACACACACACACACACACACACACACACACACACACACACACACACACTCAGACACACGCATACACACACACACACACGCACACATAGAGAGAGAGAGAGAGAGAGAGAGAGAGAGAGAGAGAGAGAGAGAGAGAGAGAGAGAGAGAGAGAGCGTTAGATTTATGGCTTATTTCCAGTGTTTCTAGTTTTGGTCAGGAAATGACGGCAGTTCTTGGTGGTGTTAGCAGTGTCAGTCAGTGTCTATCTAGTGACGACAGTTCTTGGTCTTTCTAGTCCTGTCTCAGCGTTCACACGGGAAGCGTCTTCTGGACGACCTGGGGGTGTGGGTGGGGCGGGGCGGGGGATAGACATTGGAGATGGAGGAAGGGGGAAGAGCTAGGGAGTCACTGATTCAGTCTCTCCCCCCCCCCCTCCCACCTTTCACTCCGTATGGATCCAGATTTTCTTTTTTAGTTGAGAAATATACACGTATCATTCTTGATATTTTGTACAAGAAACATTTCCCCTTCTTTGTCACTCTCTGCTTTGGTTTAATATCCTCTCTCTCTCTCTCTCTCTCTCTCTCTCTCTCTTCTCTCTCTCTCTCTCTCTCTCTCTCTCTCTCTCCTCTCCCTCTCTCTGTAACTGACTCGCTTTTGTTTCATTTCTCTCTCTCTCTCTCTCTCTCTCTCTCTCTCTCTCTCTCTCTCTCTCTCTGTCTCTCTGTCTCCCTTTGTGTAGGTAGAGATGCAATAGAAGATGAAGTACATGTTTTGTTTTGTTGCCCTAGTCTCTGTGAGCTTCGGCAACAATATATTCCAGGAAAATTTTATCCAAATCCATGTCTGTTCAACGTAGCCTTACTGATGGCTAACAGTAACGAAATTATACTGAAGAATGTATGCATGTATTTATATACGGCGTTTAAAAGGCGTGCGACTGTAGTTGAAGGATGTGAACGTTAATACTGAAGCATGTATCTGTTGTACTCTATGGTCAAAAGATGGAATTTGTCATTATTATGTTGATGTATCCTTACTTTTTCTTGTCGTTAAAGTGCCATTGTAAATAGTCCCCCCCCCCTCCCCCTTCAGTAGGGGCTGTGGCCTAACCTGAATAAACCATTTTCCATTTCCATCTCTCTCTCTCTCCCTCCCTCCCTCTCTCTCTCTCTCTCTCTCTCTCTCTCTCTCTCTCTCTCTCTGACTCGCTTTGGTTTCATTTCACTTTCTCTCTCTCTTCCTCCCCCTCCCCCTTTCTCTCTCTCTGTGTGTGTGTGTGTGTGTGTGTGTGTGTGTGTGTGTGTGTGTGTGTGTGTGTGTGTGTGTGTTTTACTCTAGTCTGTTTCTTTCGTCTGTCTTCGTGATTCGTTCATCCGTATTCGGTGTTGCCAGTCTTGTTACCTTCTGGTGTTCTCACTTTGTAAGCGTGTATACCACACTAGGTGCACTTGTGTAGTCTGTGGACGAAGTAGTGTTAAAAGATGTGCCATACTTGCTACACTTATGTAGTCTGTGGGTGAATGTACAGTATCAGATACACCAATGTTAGTCTGTGTTAAAATGTATACCATACTTGCTACACTTATGTTGTCTGTGGATGAATATACAGTATCAAATACACCAATGTAGTCTATGTTGAAATATGTACCTTACTTGCTACACTTATGTAGTCTGTGGATGAATATACAGTATTGAATACACCAATGTAGTCAGTGTTAAGATATATACCATACTTGCTACACTTATGTAGTCTGTGGATGAATATACAGTGTATTCTTCGGACGAGGTGACTACCATGTCAGCTATACAGGTGTGCTCAGTGGATAAGGTAGTTTTACAGTGTACAACATGCTAGCTACACTAGTGTGGACAATATAGTGTTACAGTGTATACTATGCTTCCTACACTGATGTAGTCGTGTGGGTGAGGTAGTGTAGCAGTGTATGCCATGCTAGGTGTAGTCTACGGATGAGGTATTGTCATTCTATACACAACGTTTGCTACTCTGGTGTAGTCTGTGGACATGGTAACGTCATAGTGTATACTAAGCTAGCTCCACTAGTTTCGTGTATGGACTGGGTTTTGTTACAATGTATACCAAGCTAGCTCCACCAGTGCATTATCTAGACGAGGTGATGTTACAGTGTATACCAAGCTAGCTCCACCAGTGCATTATCTAGACGAGGTAATGTTACAGTGTATACCAAGCTAGCTCCACCAGTGCATTATCTAGACGAGGTGATGTTACAGTGTATACCAAGCTAGCTCCACCAGTGCATTATCTAGACGAGGTGATGTTACAGTGTATACCAAGCTAGCTCCACCAGTGCATTATCTAG
>CM065718.1:7634623-7781891 GCA_033310375.1 Conus canariensis | reverse complement strand
GAAGAAGAATGGCGATAAGCCGAGGCTCCTGAAAATCACAATGATAACTGCGGAAAAGAAAAGAGAAATCTTGAAAAAAGCAAGAAAGTTGAATGCAAATGTGCGCCATGAGGACAAGATTTTCATTAATCAAGATACCACTGTTAAGCAGAGAGAGGAAGGAAAGAAACTGAGAGAGGAGCTGAAGAGAAGAAAAACAGACGGAGAAGAAAATCTTGCCATTAGAATTGGATGGATTGTCATACTGAAGCAGAAGAAGGAAAACAAATTGGATCCGAAACGCCAACACCCAGCCCTAAGACAAGAGAATGATTCCAATGACGATGAAAATGAGAACCTGCTCAGAGCGGTGACGGATGCACAGGGTAAGGAAAACAGGGAAAAGCCAAGGAAACAAACACAAGGTGATGATTTGGATGATGATAGTGATGAGAACCTGCTCGGGGCAACTGGTGGGACTCCCCCACTCGGCTCTGCCGAGGAGGGGAACCAGAGGCAATGACTCAATAGTCAACGTGTACATAGTGTAAACAATGTAGATGGATGTCAAAGTCAGAGTGTAAATAGAAAGCTGCGAAAGAAAGAGAGAGCGAAAGAAAGAAGGAAATCAAAAAGGAAAAATAAGGTGAGTAATTTCAAAGTCCTTTATTCAAATTGCGATTATGGTATCCTCAATAAAAAAAAGATGAACTGAACAGTAGAATTGCTTTAGACCAACCATGTATTATTGCAATGACAGAGGTCACTAAAAAAAAATGACCCCAACATACCATTATCTGATTACCTGTTGAATGACCAATATCATATGTTTGTGAACAAAAAACCCCCCATCGAGGAGTAGCACTTTACACTGATAAGAGACTTAATGCTAGGGAATGTGATGAATTTGATACTCTGGGATACCGTGAAAGTGTGTGGTGCACATTCTGCGCAATAAATGATGGAAATGTCCTTACTGGTTGTTTATATCGCAGCCCAAACACATCTGATGAGGACAATGACAAGAAACTTTTTGACATGCTTGAGTCAGATTTAATATTAAAGTATGATAAAGTATGTGCCATGGGTGACTTCAATTTTCCGTTTCAAAGATGGGACAGAAATTTCTCAGGTGATAAAGGGGAGGAAATTAAAATGAGGCTACAAGATGCTTTCCTAATCCAACAGGTTAAGCAGTACACAAGGAGGAGAGTAAACCAGAACCCTACCCTGGACGACTGGGTGTTAGTTAATGATGAAACCCTGATTTCAGAGGTCGAACACCAAGACCCACTCGGCAACAGTGACCATGACGTCTTAGTTTTTGAGTTGAATGTGAACTATGAATTGAATGAGGAAAAATGCAAGTATGTGTACAATCTTAAGAGGGGTAACTATAATAAATTGAGAGAGTTTCTAAGAGAAAAAGACTGGTCATCTTTGCCTGAGAATGAGGTAGAAGATATGTGGCAAAAATTCAAAAGTGTCCTCCGGGAGGGAATGGAGAAATGCATACCCAAGGTGAAAATGCGCAAAAAGAAAAAGTTGATACCCATGTCGATGAGTAAGAAACCAATGAGAATAATTAAGAAAAAGCACAAATTATTTAAACGATATTTGAATACCAAATCTGGTCGAGATTATCTCAGTTACATAAAGGAACGGAATCTATGTACAAAAATGCTAAAAATAGACAGAAAGAGGTATGAAAAGGAAATTGCTAAGGAGTGCAAAACCAATCCCAAGAAATTTTGGAAATATATCCAGGAGAGGCTTAAAAGTAATACTGGTGTAAGCACTTTGAAAAAAGAAGATGGCTCCATGGCTACAGCTGATGCTGAAAAGGCTGATGTTTTGAATAAATTCTTTTCAAGTGTATTTACGCGTGAAGATATGAGCAATGTACCTAACTTAAGCGAATGTTCTTATTCACAGGGTGTATCAGTTAGTGACATTAGAGTTACCAGCGAAGCGGTAAAACAGAAACTGAAAGAACTCAAACCTGATAAAGCACAGGGTCCAGATGCTATTCCTCCTCGAGTCCTACGTGAAGTGTGCAATGAAATAGCCAGCCCTCTCTGTCTTCTGTTCAACACATCTCTTGAGACTGGAATGTTACCCGAGGACAGGAAGACGGCCGAGCTGACGGCAATATTCAAAGAGGGAGGTAAATCAGATCCAGGAAACTATCGCCCAGTTTCACTTACCTGTGTATTATGCAAAGTATTAGAAAGCCTAGTGAGAGATACTATTGTTTCACACTTCACTGATAATGGACTCTATGCTGATTGCCAGCACGGTTTTAGGAAGAAAAGGTCATGTGTGACGCAGCTACTACAAGTTATGGAAAGGCTTACATTTTATTTGGATGAAGGGGAATCTGTAGATATCATTTATCTTGACTTTAAAAAAAGTTTTGACTCGGTCCCACACGAAAGGTTACTTACCAAACTCGCTGCTTATGGTGTATGTGGTTCCATTTTGATATGGACTAGTAGTTTCCTTAAAGAACGCACACAGAGAGTGAGGGTAGGTGATGCTAAGTCCGAAAAAGCAGAAGTACTGAGTGTATACCCCAGGGTGGCATATTAGGTCCCATTCTCTTTACTGTCTTCATAAACGATATGCCCTCTACATTGCAGAGTATGTGCCACATCTTTGCTGACGATACCAAGATAATGAACACTGCAAAGGAAAATTCTACCATCCAAAATGATATCAACAAACTACAAGAGTGGTCAGAGACCTGGAGCTTATTTTTCAATGTGTCAAAGTGTCATGTTCTACATATGGGGAATAAAAATCTTGTACATGAGTATGAAATGAAGCTGGGTAATAATGTTAAAAAAATTACAAGATGCAACGAAGAAAAAGATTTGGGTGTTACGTTTGATAAAGTCTTGATTTTGACCTGCACATAAACCGAATTGTTGGTAAGGCAAACCAAGTATTAGGAATGGTAAAGACAGCCTTCACATTTTTTGACAAAGATACTTTCACTACATTATACAAGTCCATTGTGAGACCACATCTGGAATATGCAAATGTTATCTGGTGTCCTGCAAACCTAAAGAGGCAATCCATCCTGATCAAAAGAGTTCAGAGGCGTGCAACTAGACTGCTGAAGGAATGCAAAGAAATGAACTATTATGATCGATTAAAATTTTTGCACCTACATTCACTGAAGGGTAGACGACTACAAGGTGATCTTATACAGATGTTTAAAATTTTCCACGGATATGGTGATGTTGATTTGCACTCTTTGTCTTCCTATGCACCTGTGAATGTTACTAGGAACTCTGCAGGAAAACTCCTTGTAATGCATGCCAGAACTAACAAGCGCAAATTCTCATTTTCTTTCAGAGTTGTTAACCCCTGGAATGCACTACCTTCATCAGTTAAATTTGCAAAATCTGTGAATGAGTTCAAGAACCTGATTGACGAACTGCCCCAGCTAGAAGATCTATTTTATGGCTATGACGAGTATAAACCCCATTAGGTACGACCAATCTAGATAAAAATAACCAGAACCAAACCATGAGGGGACAAATGTTAGACCTCGCGATCTAGGCGTAACCAAACGCCGTCCCTATTACTACTACTACTACTCAGGCAGCACTCAGTCGTCTTTGTCGTCATTGTCGCTACATCACCGTCTTGGACGGCCTGGCCACTTCCCTATCTGCTGCAGGTGCGTGGTGGTCCCTGACTGTTGATGCCCCGTGTCAAACTGTCATGTGTGTGTGAATATGATGTTTCAGATTGTTTAGAAAAAATACTGGGATACACTGTTTTATTCAAACTATGATTCTACAAGCGTCCTTTCAATGCTAGCTTTTTGTATATATAATGTGTGTATGCTTGACTTTTCATGTATTTTAATCCAAAATGGAGATAAAAAAGCAGGGGGGAAATATTTTGAATAGAAGTAGCTCCTGTACATTTTCTGAGTTGTTTCGCATAGTTGTGTGTCAGTTTCTGTTCCAAGCAGGGTGTGTGTGTGTGTGTGTGTGTGTGTGTGGTGTGTGTGTGTGTGTGTGTTATTTAAACTGCACAAGATTACAGATCAGCTGACTAATTATTACTATATTAAATCTGGAAATTTTGGAGTCAGTTCTATCCCACGCTTTTCAAAGATTTACTTTCAGGAAATACTCACACTGAACATTTTAATATGTGAAATGATCAGTTTCAAAAGTTTTCCTGCCTCATTACTTTCCTGTACCACTTTCACCGACAGTATAATTATGAGGATCCTCATGTCAGTCATTCAGATTTCATCTCCCTATGTTTGTTACACTAATGACAATGTTGGCTAAAGGAAGAACCATACTGAGAAGCTGAATCAGTGAATGAGAGTCTCCCATAGTAAGAAACTTGGACTTGAACACACACTCACACTACACAGAAATAGGAATTTTGCCTTTTGCCGAAAATATGAAACTTGCTTCAGCAAAATATATATTAAGGAGTTATTCAACGCAAAATTCATGTATCAAGGAAACTGGTTTGAAATCAGAAATACATTTTCCAAAGCGAGCACAGAGTTTTGACTCTGTAAAAACTATAGGCTCCTATACGTCACAATTATTTACAGATGCTGGTGTTGAACCCGAAACAGTAGCTCCTCAAACGAGTTACAGTAATATTCCTCAATGGGAGCTTAGTAAGGCTACTTTCGATATTAATTATACAGATTTAAGGAAAAGTGATGGGACCATGCTGCCAACATATGTCAAGGCACATATAAACGAAAATTATATAAATCATCTTAAAATATATACAGACGGTTCTCTACTTGAAAACCAATTATCAGGTGCTGCATTTATTATTCCATCATTAAAAATAGAGAAATCGTATCACATTGGGAAAAATTTCTCTGTATTCACAGCAGAGCTAATTGCCATTATTATGGCACTGAACTATCTTCTTAGTTTTCCATATTCGATACATCAAATATTATTTTGTGTCGATTCAAAATCTGTCTTACAAGCTTTAAAATATTCTCATACAAGAGTGAGAGGAGAAATGATATCTGAGATATTCCATTTAATTCATTTTTTGTCTTTACGTGGTTCTTCTATTGACTTTTGTTGGATTCCATCACATTGTGGTTTAGCAGCAAATGAAAGGGTTGATCGGTTAGCCAAAAATGGTGCAGCTAAGGAAAAGAGCTTTACAAAAATAAATATTCCTTTATCCTTGTATGAAAATTATAGCCTTTTAGGTAAAGCATCATGGGATTCGGTGATAGGAAGACAAAAAGAGTGTCCAAACATAACAAAGGACAACAAGGGAAAATTCTTTAAGAAGCTTGTAAAATATAAAACGGGACACAATCTCCACCAGGAACGACTTTTGAAGAGTCTGATCTTTAGACTCAGACTTGATGCATACAAAACAAAATATTGTAAAAATGTCACTTGCATTTGTGGCCATAATATTACACTATTCTATGTCATCTTCCTTTGCAGAAATACTCAAAAGTATTTACCTATTTGGTTATTAAGTTTGAACCCATCAATCGCGAATTTTTGGGACATTTTGGGGAACGAAGCGAAGGCTATAGAAGTTGTTAGGGCAATTGTTAAGATTCTCGAGTTATTTGTTTGATTTATTTTCTTATTATTTCAATGGTTAAAATGTTTTTTTCTTTAAAAATGTCCAGATATGAATCCAGGCTAAAGCAGTTTACCGTTATGCCGGTAGATTAGAATGGGGTTAATGTGATAGTCACTTATTGGTATCTCATTAACTAAATAGACTATGCATGCAAAGATGTGTATACTACACTACCTCCACACTCCATACACTTTAAATGACATTTTTAAAACAACACACACACTTATACCCCCCCCCCCCCTCCCACACACACACACACCGACATACACACACCGGCCCCTTTTACATGTGTTTTTCTGTTTTGTCTTTATTTGTTTGTATGCCTGTTCGTTTGTCTGTTGTTTTTGTCTAAGATCACTGTAAAGTGGATAGACATTAAATTAAAGAACGAACACACTCACACACATACACGCACACACATTCATTTTGGGCATTTTAAAACTCTCTGCCCCTTTCATCCACTTAAAATCTTAATGAATGATGCATACAGAATCGAGGGGTATCTAATTCTTACAACCATGAAAATGTTTGGAACAGACTCGAGCGCCTTCTCCACTGTGCTCAAACGTGATGTTCGTACGCCTGATCGCGGCAATGCACGCTCTTCTTCTCCGTGTTGTCAGACCTTCTAATAATTTTCCGCCATGGCAACTGCAATCCACGTTCTCGTTTTGCACCCGTGTGTGTGTGAGAAGAGCTATCACAGCCGATAACACAACAGTGTTTCACTGTCTTTACTACTCGCTGTCTTACTTCCTGTTCCCCAATACAGCGGGCGATCCCATAAAACATTGCGAGTGACGTCAATGACTGGAAACCTGTTGGATGAGCACGGCCGAACTTCTGTGTTAAAACATTGAAAATACTTCAGACGTAAGTACACTGTGACTTTGTATTTTGTCATATTCATGCAGATGAAATAACAAAAAAACCCCGAGCCCACATGTGGTCCTGAGGAAAATCTCCGCCCCTCCTGATTTCAACTAACATTAGATCTGTTGTGTGTGCACCGGAAGTACACACACGGCGAGAGCAGTGATTGGGTTGAGGATTTCGGGCATAGGCTTCTCCTGCTGCGTATTCTTCTTCTTCTTCTTCCGAATAGACTGGTTCACTCAAAACAAGTAGGTCACCAGCGCGCATGTTAAAAATAGAATAAAATAAAATAAAGTGCGACTCAGCCTGTTGGCCCCTGGAGCAAAATTTGTCAACAAGGGGTCGCACACAATGTTCAAAAAGTTAAAAGCAATGGCCAGGTTCAGGCCCAGGTAACCATAAAGTATCAGGGGAAGTTAAAATAGAAAAATTAGTCAATATGCAGATCTCAAGACTGTCGTATCAATTTGATTTTTAAATGAGACTGCATTTGTGGCAATCTTGATGGCACCTGGCAGTGAGTTCCACAGCCGTACAGAACTAGGATAAAATGAATGTAAATGGCTGTCAATATTTGATGCAGGTATGGCATAAGACTGACCGCCGCTCCTGGTGCTACTTTTATTCAATACTAGTTGTTCCATTGGGAATGGGATATCAATTAGTTTAGCTCTGCCTTTGAAGAAGGTATTAAGTTTGATAAATGCTCTTCTCTCTTTTAAGGGTTTCCATTCAAATTTCCTCATGTTCTTCCTAGTATTCCCCTTCTCTCTGATATGGTTCCCTGTTACGAACTGTGCTGCTGTCTTCTGAATCTTTTTGAGGTTATCAATGTCCTTTAGGTTGTAAGGATCCCAGACTGAGCAACCATATTCCAGTACTGGTCTCACCTGTGTTTTGTAGCAGTCGCCCTTAACCTTTTGGGGGCAGTCGTTGATATTCCTGTATAAGAAAACTAAGGTGTTGTTTGCTTTCTTACATACTAAATTGTAATGTTCTTTCCATTTGAGATGACTATCTATAATCACGCCTAAATATTTTGCAGCATTGGTTTCTTTAAGAAAAGTATTGTGAATAGAATATTCTGATCTAGTTGGTGAGCGTTTATTACATATACGCAACACTTGGCACTTCTGGGGATGAAATTCCATTTTCCAAGTTCTTTCCCACTCTTGTAAAGCGTTTAGATCTTCTTGTAGAATGCATGTATCATTCTTGCTTCTGCGTGTTCTATATACTAAGCTGTCATCTGCAAAAAGCCTTATAGTAGTTCCAAAAAGCCTTATAGTAGTTCCAGGAGAGAGGTTTCTACTTATGTCATTTATATAGATTAAGAAAAACAAGGGCCCCAGAACAGTTCCCCCATGGTACACCTGACAAGACTGGTTTACAATGGGTTGACGACCCTTCCACAATAACTTTCTGCGTTCTCCCAATGAGGAATGATCTAGACCATTTTAGCAAAGAAACACAAATGCTGATGTGTTCTAATTTAAGTAGCAGGCCCTCATGGTCAACCTTATCAAAGGCTTTAGAAAAGTCTAATAAAATTGCATCTATTTGCTGTCTGTTGTTAAGACAGTTATTAAAATCATTGAGAGTTGTTATAAGTTGAGTCTCACAACTCCTTCGCTGTCTAAAACCATGCTGGGCGTTATTAAAGAAGTCATATTTGTCAAGATGGTCCATTATGCTACTATATTATTATGTGTTCAAGTAAATTTGCTGATATGGATGTAAGAGATACAGGTCTATAGTTCTCTGCTTTTGTTTTGTTACCCTTTTTGAATAAAGGAACAAAGGAACATCTTGCCACTCATCAGGTATTACTCCCTGGTCCAGTGAAGCTTGGAAAAGTAGTTGGTATACCTCAGTCGGTTCATTGGCACATAATTTTAAGAGCTTGCCAGGAATGCCATCAGGACCAGTAGCTTTGTTTTCATTGATGTTGGTCAGTAACTTAAATACTCCTGCTTTGCTTACTTTGATATTTTGCATTTCAGGGAGTTGATCATCATCCTTTAGTCTAACATTAATTAGAGGTTTGGGATTTGAGAAAACCGAACAAAACTGATTGTTTAGTAAATTTGCTTTCCCTTCAGGGTCCTGTATTAGGTTATTCTGATTATTTCCCAGGTCTGGAATCCCAATATTGTCGTGTCTCTTGCTCCTTATGTAAGACCATAATTTCTTGTTTTGATGATCACATCCAAACAAAATTTTACCATCTTGAACACTTCCGACTGAGCACCACACACTTTCCTGAAATTCACGCAGAGAACTATAAAATAGGCATTCTGGCTCACCCACCTCCGCCAGCTCCAACCGGCTAAAGCCGGTTTCGCTGTTGCTCCGCCGGCTTACCCAGAATGCCTATTTTATAGTTCTCTAATAGTAAACACTTTACAAACATACATAATGTGTAGGATTATCTGTTTTTAACACTAATTTAGAAAACTTTTGAGACTTAAGTTTTTGCTTAATCCTTCGTTTTTCTTGATCGTTTTCAATAACATCATTTTCTTTCATACATTCATCAAATGCGTCTCTATCTTTCATGTGGAATAAAACCACTGTCTTTAATTGCTCTCTAAAGTCTTTTAAAACTGAGTTATATTTCTGACATAAAATCCACACACTTATCCCAGCATGTCTCCCGCTAAAAGCCAGTTTTGATAAAGTATTTCTTTTTCTAACTATGTCTCTTTCTGCCGAACAGTCATCTATAATAAATAGTGTCTGCGTTCCCTCAAACTGTCTATAAAAGTGTTCTAAACACTCACTCAGTTTATTGCTAGGATCAACTAAATAGATTTCATCATCTGTCCATATAAACCTTCTGTCGTGATATGCTTTGTTCCATTTGAGTGTTGGACAGAAAATTACAATATGATCAAAATTATAACTATAAACTGTTTGTAATAGGTCGAGGACAAATATTGTTTTTCCACAACCAGTCTGTCCACAAATCAATGAACAATGAGGGGTTTTTGTCATAAAGTTTAACATCGGCATTGACACCAAAGTCGTCTGCTTCCATAGTTTTAAAACATAATTTAATCTAATCCAGTTATTGTTTTTATCATACTCTCTGTCAAAACTTGTTCAGTATAATAAAAACCTATAAGGTCTAAATGTGTAAGATTAATCCAGTTTAGTTCTGTAAGATCGTTTCTATTTAGACTAATATCAATTTTGTTGCTTGTTGTTATGACCTTAATATCCTCGCCATTGTAAAGAACAACGACAGTAACTTTAAGTTTGTCAACGTCTAAGTTTTGCCAGTTAATAAGAATTCCTTTCATAAGATTGTCACTGACGCCCAGAGCTCCATTTCTCGCCTCATCTTTTAAGACAGAAATTTTAAATATCATTGTGAACGTGTCTCCTAATTTTGTGCGTGGAATAAACTGTAATTTTGTAGAAGCTTTCTTTAAAACCGATTCTCTTCTGTGGAGGATGTACTGTTTGTCCCCAAACGGCTTTATTTCGATCTCTTTCCGACTGTTGTCCTCTGGCATAAGACTTAGCATGTAAAGGGCCAGAGTTCAATGCTTTTCTGAAACTTTTTTGACGGTCAAAAAATGTAAATGGGCTTAAGAATTCAAATTTTATGTCCCATTCTAAATATGGTTCTAAGTGCCATTTGTTGTCAGTTTTTCGAACTATTTTATATTCATACTGACCTGTATTATTTGCTTCTAGATTGCGTAGTTGTTCTAGTTTAGGAAACCTTTTGTTGTCGTCAACCTCTTTGCGCTTATAATAACCATCTTTAGTGTACTCAAAACCATATAAAGTGCCTATCTCACCTTTTTGTTCAAAGTCTTCAACGTCTGCAAGGTCTTTTAATTCTAAAGTTACACACCTCTCAGGCGCTAATGTAACTCCTGATTCTTCTGGCCCACGAGACATTATTTTTTAGTACACCTTATTATTTTATTTCTAAAACAATGTGCAGGTTATCACATTTCACGACTTTCCCTGTTTTATCTGTGATCTTTATATTAAATGATCTGACCCTCCCACAAGCTAATTTTTTAAACTGTAAATTAGGGAATTGTATAATTTCATAATCGCAATATGCAGCTTTCCCTGATGGAAGAGCTCTTAAAACAGTTGAGGGCCTTCCGTCATATAAGTTTTCATCAGTGCTCAGCTCGTCCAAATGAACATAGAGTAATGAATGTAATGCAAGATCGAGCGGATATTCTCCCTCATAAGTAGTTTCGTCTGGTGCAACTATAAAACTATGATTGTCAGTTGCAAAGCCTAACATTTTAGCTAGCTCTACATCAAAAAGGTAATGGTCTACTTCTTCTTCAGGTTTGAATGTCAACATTATTTTCAAATTTGCATTGTTAAGTTTGAGAGTAATGTCGAAGTTACTCATTGCTTCTTTTAGCGAGCAAAACCCGTAATAACCATCAGGTATGGTTAACTGGCTAACTAAGTTTCCTCTATTATCAAATTTTTTAATCTTATTATTCTCCTTGGATTCAGTTATATTAAACCATACGACTTTGTAAAAAATTTCATGGAGTGCGACCCTTTGGGTTCCGCAGTTATTATCAATAGCATATTCTAAAAACGAAGGACTGTCTTGAGTTGTTATTGTTACAAACATTTTTAAAACAAATTTAAAAATGAGTGCATTCAAATATACTAATGCAAAATATTCTGTTGGACCGCACTACAGTCCTAAAGATATAACAACTGATACCCTCGACATTTCTGTGACTCAGACTGACGCCTTTCAAGTAAAGGTTAGTACTCCATTGAACAGATATCTTAACCCTCCTATTAAAAACGACTACATCCCGAAAGTGTGGTTTAGTCATCCGATGCAGTTTTATCAGAACCAGTTAAACTTTGCTGTGTTTTGTGCATCAACTGGATGTGGTGTCGTATACTGATCATTTAAATCATCCTGATCCTTTGGTGAGGTCAGTGTATAGATTTCATTTTTATTACACCTTCAGACGTATTTTATCTGAACTGCAAGCGCCATTACCAAATGACAAAACGTTTAATCCATTCAGCAACAGAATAGATTACAAGGCTTTTGAAAGGATCTGTAACGAATTTGATATTGACCCAAAGACAGACTTTAGACAAAAGTTGGATCTTAATCATGGTTTAGGCACTCTTTATTATTGGGGCGTGCACAGAAAGTATAACTATGATTGGAATCCTCCTTACACATCTTTCTCTTCAGGCACAACTGTTCACCTCGGGTCCATAGAGCAAGAGCATAAAACAGCATGGACAACATTTATTTTGGATACTTCTAAGGGCCTAACAAAAGCGGGAATAGAACGAATAAACGACTCTATTCGTACTTATGTTTGGTGTTTGCTAGGTCACAAGCACAAACGAGATCAAACATAATTGATCCTTCTACTGGCTTTGACGCCCAAAAACAGTATTTAGCAAATTTAGAGGATTCTATTAATTCTGCAATTGATTTGCCTTCAAGTATTAAAAGGTACCAAAATGTTTTGCAATACGCAAGATCGAAAGTAGACTTTGCTGTTGGCACTGGTTTATACATGCTGCCTTCTGACCTCAGACTTCAGATAGGAACAATAATAAACTATAATAATGAAATCCTTGTGGCTGGCAATGAAGAGAAGGTCGGAAAAAACGACATAAATTCTAAGCCAGCAATAGCAATAAAAAAAGAAGTCCCAATCCCCGTGGCCCCCTCAAAACCCCATCCAATCCCCAAGGCCCAAAGCCCAAAGGCCATTGAAGACGCGGACTTTGTTCGTGATGACCATGAATATGAAAAGACGGCACTTGTTATTGGATTAACTGCCCTAGGATTACTTGGTCTTTATCTTACTATAAAGTAACCCAACTATTAAGACAACTAATGTCCATAAGTGCTCAGCCATAAAGCCAACTACTTTACTTGCGGCAGACAAAAGCCAGCTAACGATCCCTCCTATTATACCAGGCAAAGAGTCTATTGCCTTAGTGGCTAATTTTTTTAATAAACTTGCAAGATGATCAAGTTGTTTTTTTACCCATGATTTATCTGATGGTGGTGATGGTGGCGGAGGCACTAACCCTTGCCCACCGCCGCCTGTAATAGCCAACACCAGTGTACTTATTGCAAATCCTAAGGCTGTTATAACACTTGCTAATGTGACACCTTGCTCTCTAAACAGTGTTCTTATTCGTTCTGCTAACGTTGTGTCTTCATATAAAATTCTTTGGATAGTTTCTCTTATTCTGCTCACTTGAGTTCGTAATTGTTCTCGGTTAGTAGACAACACTTCTAGTCTTGCTGATCTCTCTTGTTCAAGATCTTTTAGTCTTTGTGTTATTCTTTCTTTAACACCAGGTCCTAAGTTGTGGTCATCAGCCTCAACTAGTTTTTCTTTTTCTCTTTTTATATGCTCATCTAGTTCACCCAGTTTTGCTAAATTGTTTGTTAATTCGCCTCTGATGCTTCTCAAAGCATGATCAAGGGCCGTTATTTCTCTCATAGGTAGCGGCGGATCGTGCATAGTTTTTAATACTGTTTCTTCTGAAAAACTGGTTTCTGCTTGTATTATTTCGTCTGCTGTTGGGCTTAAATCTTTAAGGGTATGTTTTGAATTTGGTTTTCTGTTGGGAGTTTCTGTAGTGTGTTTTGAAGTTTAGCAACTGCTTCCCTATCTAATTTTGGTTTAGTAATGCCAAGGCGATTTTGATCGCGCACACTGAGTCTTTGTCTAATTGTACTCTTAGCTAAAAACTTTAATGGGTCTGGTTTAGTTGTAAGCTGAACAAGTTGCCCTTGGTCGTTTCTCACAGACAAATGGCCATCTTTTAATTCAAAATCAGGGTCTATAAATTCGGGAGGTTCTAGGCCTAAACTTTTGTAAAATGCTTCGGCCCTTTCTTCTGTTAATTCACGCTGCACTGAGCGCGATGGTTGTGTCAAAGGAGTCATTTCACTCATGTCGTCTCCAGGATCAAAAACATCATAATCTTCTTCACCTTCAATGCCTGCCATGTTTTTAAATAATTAACTTTTTATTTTGTTTTATAAAAAAAATGTCACAAGCATATGGCTCGATTCTTGACCCGCATAGAAGACTGAAAGAGCCCTTTGGCGTGAAGGGAAATAAACAGAATATTATTGTTCCAAATAATCCATCTACTATTGATTCAGATCAAATTCTTACTGTTAAATTTCCAGACCTAGGAGCAGATGAAGTGATTGTGCCGGGATCTGCACGGCTTACTTTTAAAATAGAACTTGATTCAGCAACAGACGCAAACAGGACAGTTGTACAGAATCTGGGACGGGCAATCGTTAAGAAAATTTCTATAAAACTTGAGGGGCAAGAAATATTTTCTTTACACAATGCAGACATATTTCTAATCTATTGTGATCTATGGCTAACCGATAATGAAAGGGCCGATCTTGCGTTTCAAGGAATCGAAAATAACGAAGCACTAAAACACAGAATAGACGCCGAAGACGCTAAAGCCGGCAACAAGTATGAAGCTGTAAGTTTTGCTTATGGAAATCGCTTTTCCATACCCTTAGATTTTGAGTTGTTAAAAGCGCATGCGCCATACTTTCAAGGAGCATTAAAAGACAGATTGTCATATGAACTAACTTTTAATGAATACAAACGTGTCATTAAATCTACAGACACTGATTCCAAGTACAGCATTTTCGACATCTCGTTAGAGTTTGACATTGTTAGCAACCCTAACTTAGCAAGGCTGATTGAGCAACAATATCAGTCAAAATTAGCAATATATTACGAAAGAGTGATTCATCATTCAAAATATCCTAAAAGCAGAGCAGACACTATATGGAATTTTAGTTTTAGCGCCGCAGCACGATCACTTAAAGGTATTTTATTGCTGTGTGAAGATGATAAAGAACCATACCAAAGACAAAGTGAAAAGTTTATCAATCCTAAAATAACGAAAGTACAATGTTCAATTGAGGGTAGTCCTAACCAAGTCTACGGTAGCGGGCTTAAACCTTATCATCATTTTGATGAAATAAGAAAATTGTTTGGAGGCGGGAGGTCTAGAAGTCCAACAGTAGACCTTGTGTCTAAAGATCTACACCTTCACAGTGTTAGACTTGATGAATATTTAACAACGAAATACGGTTTATGGATTGACCTAAGGTCAACAGAGGATAATCAGTTGCATGGGAGTGGGAGAACAGTTAAAGACGTAATAAACATTCAAATTGATAAAGAAAAAGAGAGTGATAAACCACTTAATGTACATTTGTTTTTAATATATGATGCGCAGCTGAATATTCAAGATAACAGATTAAAAGATATCCAATACTAAATTATTTTTATTTTAAAAAAGCATGTCTGTTACGACTTATCCAAAAGTGCCCAAAGAAGAGAACTCTGTTGCTGTAGACATAAAAACTTTCAGATTAACAAACATAACACAAATGCAAACCCAACTAGAGCAGGACCTTTCAAAATACAGTAAAACCAAACGAAGGTATTCTGCTGTCTTTAATGCTGTTACATATGTTAATACTGGAGCATCGATCACTAGTGCTCTATCAGCAGGAACAAGTGTAGGTCTCTTAGCAACAGGCGTAGGTGCACCGGTAGCTATACCTCTAGGTGGTGTGTCTTTAACTCTTGGCCTGTGTTCATTGGCTGTAAGTGCTGTCAGCAAAAAAATAAAAGCTAAACTCCAAAAGCACACAGCTATGGTTCAACTAATAACAGCTAAACTTAGTTCCTTCAAACTGATAATTGATAAAGCACTTGCTGACTCAAACATCACGGATGAAGAATTTAGTCGCCTACAGGCTGATTTTGAGGACTACAAAAGACAAAAGTTTGATCTTCAAAGAAAGGCACGGGCAACTTTTTCTCAACAACCAGACACCGACCAGATAAAAAAGGAATGTTTAAAAAAAGTAAACGAAACATTAAACTCTGTTCTAAACCAGCTCACATTAACAACACCAAAGGGCGTTTATACTTTAGTTTACGAGTCCAAGCACAAAAAGACCGTTGATATTGATTCTGATTAAGTATTTTTTTTAATTTAAATAAATATTTTGAGTTAGAAAAGAAGCTCAACATGGATAAGATATATGACAGTTTTGACTCTTGGTTAGATGCAATGGAAGAGGAAGAGCGTTTGTCACAAGCTTTAAATGAGGTCGTTTTAGAAGTTATTGATCCAACAAACGTGCAGGCAAGCGTTGTACATGCTATTTCTCAAGTTCCAAGTAAACTAACAATAAACCCTCCAGTTAAAGTAAGGTTAGTTGTTTTAATCGACTATATAACAATAAACGAAGAAAATCTAGAAGTCTGGGTCTCAACTAAACAGCAGACTATTCTTTCCTCTAATGACTTAACACCCGGTTGGGCAGATCAACTTCTTACACAGTTTAATGAAGCCTCTGAAGCAGCTAAAATGAGAGGCTCTGGTTGGTCAGAGGGTGAAGTCCTAGACATCAGATTAAGACAGGCTAAGTATGAGCCGATTGTAGGCAAGTCTTACATTCCACTGCCTCCAACATTAGTTGCAAAGAAAGCAGTTTTGAACATAAAGAATTCAGACGACAAATGTTTTATGTGGTGCGTTCTTGCTAGGCTGCATCACGTTGCCAAAAATGCAGAGAGAGTATCTAACTATTTGCAGTGGGCCAATGATCTTAACTTTAACGGTCTTGAATTTCCTATGGCTGTAGACAAAATTGATCAGTTTGAAAAACAAAATCCACCAATAACTTAACGTATACGCATGGTCTGAAGAAACCAACCTTCTGCCAATTAGAGTGTCAAAGAACAGTCCAACAATAGGCGAACCAACCAAAACTCATGTAGACTTACTCCTAATGCAAAGCCTTAATGGGTTGCACTACACTCTAATACGCACAATGAGTAGATTACTAGTGCATACTACAAAACAACATAGCAAACAAGAATTTTGTAGAAAATGTTTAACAAGAATTCCGTCCGTTCAAGCTGCGAGCGAACATGTAAAACATTGTCTCAGTCCAGTTGACTGCAATACAGAACTAATTATGCCAAGAGAAGGCAGTAAGGTTAGTTTTAAGAATTACAAAAAACTCCAGAGGTCTCCATACGTTGTTTACGCAGACTTTGAATCGCTTATTGTTCCTTATGAAGGACCTGCTCCAAAACATTTACTAAAAACAGTTATAATGAATAACCACCAGATTTGTTCATATGCTTTCATTGTTGTTAGGTCAGATGGTGAACATTCAAAGCCAGAATTATACAGAGGACCACATGCAGCAAAACATTTCTTAAAACGCATGCAAGAAGTTCGTAATGTCTGTTCTAATAATCTAGACCTATCCGATCTTAAGATGACTCCTGAAGATCAAGATCGCTATGACTCAGCCACTCACTGTTGGATTTGTGGTTTAGAGCTAACACCTAAAAGTTTAAATCCAACAGTAAGAGACCATGATCACATTAGCGGAAAGTTTAGAGGAGCAGCGCATAACAATTGCAATCTTCAACTAAAGTTTGATCCTAGGACTTGGAGACTTCCTATATTCTTTCATAACTTGCGAGGTTACGACTCTCATCTTATATTGCAAGCAGTAACTAGCGCCTTTAGGGTGTCATGCATTGCGCAGTCATCAGAAAAGTACATGTGTTTCACTTTAAATAATTTATCTTTTTATGACTCTATGCAACACCTGATGGGTTCATTAGAGTCACTGGCTATGTCCTTAAAGTCCTGCCCAATAACGGAAGAATATTTTGACCCAACACTTGTTAGAAAAGGCGTTTATCCTTATGAGTACATGAACAGTTGGGAAAGGTTTGATGAAGACTCACTTCCTCCTAAAGGCGCGTTCTTTAGTAGTCTTAGAGGAAAGGACATCAGTGATTCTGATTATTCTTATGCTCAAGAAGCGTGGCAAAAATTAGACTCTAAAACAATGGGAGACTATCATGATTCCTATTTAATGGCGGATACCTGTTTGTTGGCGGATATCTTTGAAAATTACAGAAAGACCTGCATGAAACATTATAGTCTAGATCCTGCGCATTATATTTCTGCGTCTGGGATGAGTTGGGATGCTTTCTTAAAATTTACTGGTGTACAGATTGATTTATTAACTGACCTGCCAATGCTTCAGATGATTGAAAACGGATTGCGTGGCGGAATTAGTATGGCGTCTCACCATTACTGTAAAGCAAACAACAAATACTTGGATGACTATGATCCAAGTAGGAAGTCTAACTATCTTATGTATTTAGATGCAAACAATCTGTATGGTTGGGCTATGAGTCAATCACTTCCATTACGTAACTTTAAAATGTACACAGGAGGTGTAAAAGACATTCAAAAGTTTTTAAAATGGCTACCTACTCTAGAAGCTGATCGTAAAAGAGGTCTCATTCTAGAAGTTGATTTAGAATATCCTCATGAACTTCATGATTACCATAATGATTACCCATTAGCAGCAGAAACCCTAAAAGTGTCAATGACAGAACCACCTAAACTTGTGCCTAATCTTCGTGACAAAAAAAATTATGTCTGTCATTACAGACTTCTCCAATTTTATTTAAGACATGGTTTAAAGTTAACAGCAGTTCATCGTATAATTGCATTTGATCAAGAACAGTTCATGAAACCATACATCATGAAGAATACTGATCTCAGAACTAAATCCGCAGATGCTTCAGAAAAAGACTTTTTCAAGTTGATGAACAACAGCTGTTTTGGAAAGACTATGGAAAATCCGCACAAGCGCAAAGATGTCAGATTGGTCACTAGAGAAAACGATGCAATTAAGCTGGTGTCAAAACCCAACTACCAAGACTTCAGAAGATTTCATGATCAGCTTTTTGGAATAATGATGAAAAAAAAAAGTCAAATTGGACAAACCTGTTTTTATTGGGTTTACTGTTTTAGAGCTGTCGAAGCTTTTGATGTTAGAATTTCTTTACGACTACTTTAAACCCTTGTATCCAGAGTCCAGAGTTCTGTACACAGATACAGATTCCTTTGTAATCGACATCCCTACTGAAGATTTTTACAAAGACATGGAATTAGAAGTAGCAAAAGAGCATGCTGGATGGTACGACACATCTGATTACCCTAAAGATTCACCTTTGCATTCAGTTATTAATAAGAAGGTTTTAGGTAAGATGAAGGATGAATTATCTGGAGGTGTGATCAAGGAGTTTATTGGTTTAAGGTCAAAAATGTACAGTCTTGCTAGCCAAACAAAAACTGTTAAAAAAGCAAAGGGAATATCTCGCAGTGTTGTGCAGTCAAACATATCACATGACAACTACAAAGAAGCATTGTTCAATAAAAAGACTTTTCATCATGACAATTACAAACTACGATCTAATCTACATGAGATTAACACAACTGTTGTAACAAAACGGTCTCTTGACCGCACTAACACAAAAAGAGTATTTGTTAATCCAGAGTATTCATATGCGATTGGTCACTGGAGGACATTTGGTCAAGCGCAATTAGATACTCAGTAATTTCTTTATCCAGTATAGCCGGATTATTTGTGGTTGTTGTTTCAAGGTTTTTGATTTTTTCAAAAATATTAGGATCTATTGGCAGTTTATTCTTTATCATTGTTTTAATAATAAATTTATACGCAAATAATTTTTTTTGAGCTTCCATTTTAAACTCAAATGTATTTGCCTAAATTAACTAAGCGACTGGAACTGTGTCTGGTGGGATTATCTGCAGTTCTTCCTTCACAAAAGATCTTCGGGGGCTGGTCGTTTTGTTGTGTCAGTTTCTCGTAAATAATACACGGGCGGATTCATTTTCACAATTTTTTTTATCTCATATGGATCAACACTCCAAACTGGATCTGTTGCCCTGATGCGAGTGTCCCCTTCCGCTTCTCCCGGTGAATAAAGGTATCTCACTTTTAAACCAAATGGTAATAGTTTACTGGATGAGTCTTCAATAGCAACATTTATTCGTTTGGTTTTGATTGCTTGTACTGGTTTTAGCCCTTTAAATTCTTCATTATTCATTGCGCGCAAAACTGAGGGCAGTCTTTTTACCCATTCTGTGTTGCGAGAATTGTCAATCAGCTCTCGTGATACTGGTAGGAGAAAAGTCTTTCAGATAACTGTTTGTTAAAGTTTTCAACCAAAGCCTGTGATCTGTGAACACCCGGAATGCCTCTTTTAATGGTAACTCTATGTTTTAACAATAATTGATTCACTTGACCTTTAAATTCTTTTCCGTCATCGACTTGAATCATGCGAGGATAAGTTAACGGGCCTCGTTGATATATCAGTTGTAAAGCGACAGCAACAGCAGAAGCACTCTTTTGTGTTAATGGTTCAGCATCTTTGTATCTTGAAGCTATGTCAATGACTGTAAGTGCGTACTTAAATCTTTTTCGTCTAATCGTATCATGGGGTAAATATAGAAGATCCATTTGATGGGTGTCGTTTGGAGTTATATTCACAAAGTGTGGTCTCTGTATTCGTTTAGGCGCTGGTAGATAAATTTGCCAAATCGCTTGTTTAGATAACCATTCTTTTGCTGTTTGTTCACTGACACCTGCTGCTTGGCTAAGCTTTTTAATTGCTGTTATTCCCTTCCAATATCCTTTTGGAGAATAATAGATTTTGTACATTTTTATTCAGCCAATACTTTGTGCAACAAAATACACAGCGGTCATGCCAAAGACAATAAACAATATTTCTTGCATCTTTTGTTTTTCTGATGGTTGATAAGTCGCTGAATTTTGGTGGGGGCAATGTTTCAACTTGTTTGCCTGTTACTAGAAAATATTCTTTTATTGCCTGGTCAACATCTTTAAATGTGTAAGCTGCATGTCCCTGTTGTTTAAGTCTGTCGTTAATAAAATCTAACTGCTCCATTCTTTGCTTTTCATAGGTGTCTTGTGCAGCGGCTAGTTGCTCCATAGCTCTGTTATGTCTTTTTCTCTCATCGTTATTTTGTAGTTTACTAAACGCGTAATTACTTCCGCTGAAAGCAAGCGCATTGACCACTGCGCCGCCTATCATCATTACGAGTGAAGCCATTTTTATAAATGTATTTTTTTTACATATTTATATTTTCTGGAATTATTCCTTGCTTAACTAGAAAATCTTTCGTAGCAAACGAAGCTGTAATGAAAGCAAACAACTTTGCTAAGTCTTCAAAATCTAGCTTGCCAAGATCTGCTGGTTTTATTCTTATCAAGCTTTTACCAAGCATTGTGTATCCTACACTTAGACCTCCAATAACAGCAGAATGGTATACGAGGTTGGCAACAGTTTTTTCGGTGCTCATTTTTTAAAAATAAAATAATATTTATTATTAATAAAACATGAACTGCGATGATCTACTACAGCTTCAGGGCAGCCTAAACGTTCCTGAACTTATGATTACAAATGATCAAGTTGATGACCAAGCTATTATGCGCAAAAAGGAAGGGCTGTATTCTTTAGCAGCATGTGGAAAAACAAAACAGTACCTTGGAAATGAATTCAGCATAGAACAGATTCAACAGATGTCGCCGCAAGACATTGTAAAGTATCACAACAGGTATGAAGCGCAACTGGGGTCAAGAATGGTAAAAAGTGTTGGGCAAACGGTTCTTAGTTTGTACACTAAACTAGTTAGTAGATTTGCTCCCATTGATTCTGAACAAGATTTTATGTATGATTTAACGCAGGATCCAGTTTTAACAAAGTCATTAGAGTCTCTAGGATGTGATCTATATTACAGATTTGGAACATTGTTATCGCCATTAATCATGGGATTAATTACTTTTAATCATATAGATTTTGTTTCCCTTCAAAATGACCGAGCCAGAAAATCAGCAGAATCAGAAAACATTGAATCAGGTGGAGAAAGTGACCAGTAAAAAGCCTCCTCATCCTGGGCGTGTTGCAGCAGGGAAAAAATTAGCAGAGTGGAACAAACAAAAAAAATTAATGTTCCGAGCACAGAATATAACTCATAATGAAAACATAACACCGCCAACGCCAACAGTTGTTTCAATGCCAGCTGTAAATACACAAGTTGATTCAAGACCTACAACACCAAAGTCGTCATGGAATATTGAATTTAAAACAGTTGTCATTTTTGGCGTCATTGCTGCTGGGGGTGGTTATTACGGTTATAAATTATATAAATAACGCCAGCAAAAACCAAAGCAGTCCAAAAATCTCAGCCACTAAATACAGAAGCCGAACAAAAAAGCATGCCAGAACTGCCAACAACAAAATCTCATTTTGATCCATTTGATATGCAATAATATGTTAAGAACTTAATAAATAATTATAAGTGACTTGAATAAGAACTTGATAACGACTTGATGACGACTTGATGAAAACTTAAATAAGAACTTGATAAGAACTTGATGACGACTTGATAAGAACTTAATGACGACTTGATAAAAACTTAATGACGACTTGATGACGACTTGTTAAGAACTTGAATAAGTACTTGAATAAGTACTTGAATAAGTACTTGAATAAGAACTTGTTAAGAACTTGATGATGACTTGTTAAGAACTTGATGTTGACTTGTTAAGAACTTAAATAAGAACTTGAATAAAAACTTGTTAAGAACTTAAATAAGAACTTGAATAAGAACGTGATGCCGACTTGAATAAGAACCTAGAACGACTTAATGACGATTTTTTCATAAAACACAATTAATTGTTACATTCTTTTCCGGGGAGACAACTCCTCTTCACTTCTGAAGGGTTTGCTGCCTTTATGTAGTATCTAGGTCAGACATGTCTGGCCACGGCTTACTCAACTGCATAATTGCCGAGTCAAAGCGTCGCACTGTTTCCGGGTTCGTGTCGAGTTACACATAACGGAGTTGGGGCGTCGTTTACTGCAGGCCGCCACGCAGCATTGTATAAATTTAGACGGCTAAATTCCCCACCGGCGTCGTTTAGTGCAGGCGTTAGCCGTCACGCGGCATTGTATAAATTTAGGCGGCTAAATTCCCCACCCCAAAATAATCTTTTCCCAATTTTATGTATTAAAAGCAGCATTTTTATATTCAATCTAATAAAGTATTTAAAATATATTTTATTAAAAAGTAGTGACTAAAAAGTAAGGTAAGATGCACTTTGTTAATTAGCTTTTGGTGTTGTTTTAACAAAATAAAAACAACTTTACTCTAGGCAAGTAGACACCATGTAATTGTAAGCGTTTGTTTGTGTACAGTATATATATAAATCTTGAAGATAACAACATTGGGGATATGCCTGCAGTAGTTTTAAATACTTGGTTGTCATGGTATTGCAAAAGTCTAAATTTGCCCTCTTCCCTGCCCTCTAGTGACTCTTCCCATTTCGTGTTTCGTTTGTCTGGGTCACTGGCGCGGCTATAAACGCCCGTAAACCACATGTGTTGTGTTGTCTGGGTCACTGGCGCGGCTATAAACGCCCGTAAACCCAAATCTGGAAGAGTCACTAAAAAGGGGGTGAGGGGATTACCCAAATTAGACAAATAGAAAGCAGGCAAACAAGTATAAAAGTATACTACTGTTGGAGGCATATTCTCAAAACCCTTCACATCTGGCCGTGTTATATGTGACCCTCTGGGTCTGGCTTGGGGCCCTAGGGCGCCATAGGGTCTCAAGTGAGATCCAGAGGTGATCAGTAATGCGGCCAGATGTGAAGAGTTTTGCAGAAATTTTATTTCACATTTGATGAATGTATGCGTGAAAATGATGTTTGAGAAAAACGAAGCAAAAATTAAAATCTGAACAGATAATCCTACACATTATGTATGTTTGTAAAGTGTTTACTATTAGAGAACTATAAAATAGGCATTCTGGGTAAGCCGGCGGAGCAACAGCGAAACCGGCTTCAGCCGGTTGGAGCTGGCGGAGGTGGGTGAGCCAGAATGCCTATTTTATAGTTCTCTCACGCACATTTATTTCCTCACACTCTCGCGCTTTCATTGACTTCTCGACATATAATGTTACACCTCTTAACTGATTTTTGTTTACAAACATGTCAGTTAGGGATGGCAAACTCCGATTCATTCAAAACAGTTGGTTGCTTCGTTTTTTTTTTTTCCCATCAGTGCTATAACACTAGGTTTGATCTCTTCTATTCTTGTAAAAAAAAACTTATCTTTTTTATTCAGTAAACCTTCAACATTAGAGTAGAAAACTGTAACCCCTTCTTCCTTTCCCAGAAAAAATCTTTTTTTGTCTACTATTTGCACTATTTACATGGTTTGTATTCTTTAGTCATGTTTTGGTTTGGGGTCTGTGGCAGACTCTGGGCCTCCACCTGTTTGTTGGTCGTTACTAGCCCCCTCTGTCAGAACCACAACTTTGCTGTTTCTTATTGCTAGGTTTTGCTCGTCTGCCTCGCTTCTCTTTTTTTTTTCAGCTTTGAGAGCCTGATTGATTTCTCTTTGTTTTTTGGTGTAATCAGGATTCACATAAATTCTGTCTCTGCTGTTTGGGATGTTCTTGTTCAGTTCTGGAGCTTTTCTAACGATCTCTCTCTTTTTTTCTTCTTCTGTTTTGAGTGTAACTCTCAACATCCTTGGTTTATTTCCCCCCTCCCTTCCCAGCCTGACAGGTTCTGTAACATCATCTGCCTCAACATCAACAAGTTTAGCAAGCAGGGATTTGGCAGCTTCGAGATCTTCCTCTTTTCTGTCTGAATTGACCGTTTTAGCGCTCTCCTTCAGGTTCACAATAACAACGCTCTTTTTTTCACTTCTCCTCCTCCAACTTTTCTTCCAACATTTCACCTAGTTTCCTGTCCACAACCTCCTCAATCTTTTCTTCCAACATTTCACCTAGTTTCCTGTCCACAACCTCCTTAATCTTTTCCTCCAACTGTCACCCATCAACCCCTTTTCCAGACTTTCAAGCCGAGCACTTAAAGAGTGAACCAGCAGGGTGAGATCGAGTTGTTTATCTAGTCTGTTACCCTGCCTGGATTTGATTTGATCTTGATCGTCAAGACACGGCCGACATACCCATTGTAAGTTGGGCTGACGGGGATGGGATAACGCCCCGAATGCTGACCTGACCAGTCAGGAAGATTGTATCTCTTACCGGCAACAATCCAGCACCCTCAGTGTACAGTATCTGCAGTGCACAGTATAGGTGCCACCAGAGATCTTGAAGATTTGCAACTCCATTGAAGTCCAGTAGGAAATGACTCCATAACCCCAACCCCCCCCCCCCCCCCCCCCCCCCCAAAAAAAAAAAAAAAAAAAAAAAATTCTCAAGGTGACTTTTGGAGGGAAAATATCGCAGGCATGTAGTTTTTCTTTTTTTTCTTTAAAAAAAAAAAAAAAAAAAAATTTGAAACTGAGTAAACTGGTTAATGTGACAAAGTTGTGATTGGCACTGAACTGACAGAGTTGTCTCCACAGGATTTTTTGTTTTCTGATGGAATGTAATTTGTTAACATTGCTATCACAATCAAGTTTTTGTTTGTTTGGTTGGTTTTTTGTTGATATTTATTAAATTGAAATGTATTTCGGTGGAATATTGAAAAATCTAATATACATTGTTGAAATAGTGTGTGCAATCACTCTGCAATGGATAGCTTGTATGACCTATTTGATTAGAGCTTCTAGTTTACATCTAGATGTAGCAAGTTTGAACTGTGCTGGCTCCCAATATTAGAAGGTGCCATGTTTGCCATCTGAATGAACTGTCGTTCGGTTGGTGAGAGTAGTGCTATATAGACCCTCTCCCCTTTCCATCCCCTTTTCAAAACATAACTGGAATGGTTCACTAGAGATGGTTCTGGACGCTACATCTGAATGTAAAGGTTGGCTTGGAAAAGTGTGGTCCATTTGAGTTATGGTAAATAAAGTTTAATTTGGCCTCAGGATAGCATTGATTATGAAACATTATATTTAAGATGTCTCTTTTTGTAAAAAAAATTCTGGTCAGATTAAGTTTGGAAATCATCAGTCTGGCAGTCATCAGGGGAGTTTATGCCAACTGCTTCATGTTGAGATGAGTGGCATTAAATCATGTAAAATTTTTGAATCATCAAAACAATTAAAAACAAACAAACAAACAAACAAAAAAACCATGAAGTTTCATAGGGTTCCAAGTTTTACGTTGTCCCACACCCTTCCCGACTTCTTCCCATTTCACCAATGCTTGTCCAACTTGTACAAACAGCCAATACAGAGGATAAGTCATGGAAGGTAATAATAGCCAGTTTAGAGGGAGTTCAGCATCTGACTTTTTGTTCTTATAGGAAATGGATGACGCCAACCGAAATGATGTTGACCCAGAGTTCTGCATGATGCTGGAGGAATGGCTAATCCAAATGGCATCTGATAATGTGCGAGACATCATCAATGTTAGAAATAACCCCAATCAGGTCAGTGGGTTTTCAGTATTATAATTTATTACATACAGGTAATAATATTTGTGACAACTTGTGTCTGTGTGAAAAACCAAAATGGTTGTGCGTGCTGACATAACAGTGTGATCGTGTACTCCTGTGCCCGCCCATAGGGACATGGTGGTTAACATGATTTCCAGTGTACCATTATTTCTGACAGATTTATTGCATTCAGAATAGCCATGTATGTGATTTAAACAGTTTTGAATCAGTTTGGCACCTGACTGTGTACACCAACTTGTGCATGAGTCATGGACTGCTGTCTAGTATCCATTCACACATAACTCGAAAGATCAGTGTGCTGCCTGTACATGTTCTGAAGTGGTTTGATTATGAAATAAACATTTCATTTTTTTAAAAACAATAACAAGAAGAAGTGAACAACAACAACAACAACAACAACAACAACAACGAAACCAAACAAGGGGCTTTTAATTCCAGAGGGCTTTACAGGAAACAAATGAACAAAGTATGTAGGCATGTGCTATGTGCACATGTCTCTTGATCTCCCTTAGTTGAAATGTTTTACTCTACAACTCCAACCCCCATTTCTTGTGGATTGGTGAATCTGGACTATTTTGTGCAGATTGTTTTGGAAGTGAATGCCTCAGAATCTATAAAATTGTAATATGTACATCACTGAAGAAACAAAAATTGAAATATCTTTTTTATTTTTTTTATTTTTTTTTTATTTATTTTAGCAGTAGTGGATTGGAAAGCCCATATTGTCTTTAATTGATATTTTGTATAATAAGATTGCGGCATTGTTTTCAAATCTACGCATATGATATTTCTTTTTTCACAGAAAATATGAGGAAAACTGTAAAAACCAAAAACAAATATATCAGAAGTAAAGTATGTAAGCTCTCATTTTGTATATTATATGCTTGGAGTATTTTCTGTACAAGCTGTGACTATATGAAATGATTGATAATGCCAACCTCACTTACTCGGTCGTCTTCATGATCACTCTTTGTCATTGTAGAGTTTGGCTAAATTATCATTCAGTAAAATTCAGACTTGTTGATTAAAGTCCTGTCATTGATTCCATTTCCATAGTAAACCCAACTGAAATTTTACAAAAAAAATTATAATTTGGTAGTCCATTTCTAAAGAGTATTTTACGGTCCTAAATTGTGTCAAAAGCGTATGTTGTCGGCTGGGCGAGGAAGAAAGTGGATTGTGTTTTGTGCTGATTTAAAAAAGAGTTCAAGATGATGTGAAGTAGATGGAGAACTCAGAAGGCTCGGCCGCAGGTACACTGATAATTCTGAAGCCTTTTGAAGTCATTTAAATTTTACCACAAAATTATGCTTTAGCATAAACAGTTCCATTCTAGGTCCTTGTAAAAATTTCAGGAGGTCCTTTTAAGGTCCTTTTATGTCCATTTAAAGTAGTATGACAAGCATCTTGGAACCTTGCAAAATGTCAACAAAAGTAGAGACCAACTGTATCTTGTATCAAATTTTCATTTGACTTGAGAGATGACTGTGACCAGGCTACTGGTTTTGTTTAACCTGTTTGCATTTGCTGAGTTTGTCATATCCATTTTATTCATTACCAGCACAGTCACAGATGGAACAACATGCCATCGTCTTGATTTTCTTCATTGATCATCAAGATAGAGTGAATGCAACAAGTTCTGTGCATCTTGGTGTGTGTATCTTGGTGTCCTGCTCCTGTGAAGAACTAGAACATGTCAAATTGTTATGTATGTGTTTGTATTGTACATCAGTGACTATTGTCTCGCACACCTTTCTTGGCAGATGTTGGAAGAGCAGTCCACTTACAGATAATTAACCAATTTTATGATCTCACTGTATGCAGGGAATGTTCCGACAAGAAACGGTGGCGGAGTTTGTGTTCTTGGTTTCTGAGGAACTGCAGCTGTGTGTGGAAACCAAGTTCCTTGCTGTGGAACTATTTGACAGGTCAGTGTCTTGGGTAGGGTAAATATTAAATTAACCCTTTAACCGCCAGACATTCTATTTTGCATAAATCCCCATCATCAGCCGTTTTTAAGAAAATCTCTTATTTCATACCAGCATGTGTGTCTCTGGAACTTAGCAATCAATTCTCATGCTGTTTTTTTTTGGAAATGGAAGAAATAAACTGTACTTTAGTTAAATTATAGAATGTTAGTAATGGTTAGACAACAACAATTTCAAATTTTTCGTAATTTCAAGTGCAAAAAAAAAGCAAAATAAACAAGATGCAAAGCATATAAACGTACTCCCAGTTTATCCTGAATAGGTGTAAGATATTCCATAAAGAGGAAAAACCGTCTTCGACTGGTGTAACCGTTAGTAATGGCTATTCTGGTAAACATTAGCCATCATCTATGACCTATAATGAACATACTTACAAATTTTCAGATCGGCCAAGAACTTCCTAAGATTTTCCATGAAGAAGAAAACCATTATGGGCCGTTAGTAATGGCTATAACGGTACACTTAAATATCGGGCATCATCCGTGACCCATAATTAACATACCTACAAATTTTCAGAAAGATCGGCCACGTACTTTCTGAGATATTCCATAAAGAAGAAAAACCGTTACAGGCCGTTACAGCCGTTAGTAACGGCTATAACGGTAAACTAAAACATCGGGCATCATCCTTAACCCATAATGAACATGCATGCTAATTTTCACACAGATCGGCCAAGTACATTCTGAGATATTCTATAAAGAAGAAAAAGCTTTACAGGCCGTTACAGCCATTAGCAATGGCTATAACGGTAAACTTAAACATCGGGCATCATCCATAACCCATAATGAACATACTTGCTAATGTTCACAAAGATCAGCCAAGTACTTTCTGAGATATTCCATAAAGAAAAAAAAATGTTATAGGCTGTTAACAATCGTTAGTAATGGCTATAACGGTAAACTAAAACATCGGGCATCATCCGTGACCCATAATGAACATACCTGCTAATTTTCACAAAGATCGGCCAAGTACTTTCTGAAATATTCCATGAAGAAAAACAACCGTTACAGCCGTTAGTAATGGCTATAACTGTAAACTAAAACATCGGGCATTATTTGTGACCCATAATGAATACACCTGCTAATGTTAACAAAGATCAGCCAAGTACTTTCTGAGATATTCCATGAAGAAGAAAAAGTGTTACAGGCAGTTACAGCCGTTAGTAACAGTATACATGGCAAACTAAAACATCGGGCATTATTTGTGACCCATGATGAACATACCTACAAATTTTCTGAAAGATCGGCCAAGTGCTTTGAGATATTCCATAAAGAAGAAAACCTGTTACAGGCCGTTACAGCCATTAGTAACGGCTATAACGGGGTAAACTAAAACAGCGGACATAATCCGAGACCCATAATGAACATACCTGCTAATTTTTACAAAGATCGGCCAAGTACTTTCTGAGATATTCCATAAAGAAGAAAAAGCGTTACAGCCGTTACGTTAGTAACGGTAAACTAAAACATCGGGCATCATCCGTGACCCATAGTGAACATACCTACAAATTTTCAGAAAGATCGGCCAAGTACTTTTTGAGATAATCTATAAAGAAGAAAAACCGTTACAGGCTGTTACAGCCGTTAGTAACGGCTATAACAGGGTAAACTAAAACACCGGGCGTCATCTGTGACCCATAATGAACATACCTGCTAATTTTCACAAAAATCTGCCAAGTACTTTCTGAGATATTCCATGGAGAAGAAAAACCATTTCAGGCCGTTACAGCCGTTAGTAACGGATGCAATGGTAAACTAAAACATCGGGCATCATCCGTGACCCATAATGAAAATACAGCCGTTAGTAACGGCTGTAACGGGGTAAACTAAAACATCGGGCATCATCCGTGACCCATAGTGAACATACCTACAAATTTTCAGAAAGATCGGCCCAGTAGTTTTGTCTGGGGCGAGTGGAACACATTTTGACCACGGACACAAACACACACAGACACACACACAGACAGCATTTCTTCATTTCCCATTCTAAAGTACTCCCTGTTCTTTAAGAACTGGGAGTACAAAAATTGAATGCTATCTCTAGTGTCGACATAAAAAAGAAGAAAGCATGCAATCAAACTCTGAACAAAGAAGGAAAAATACTCCACTCACAAAATAAAGACCAGAAAGTATATAATATCCAACAGAAAAATGAGAAAAACAGCAATAAATCGACATACCCCAACCCCAACAGTAGGAAAAGCGTTGGAAGAAGTCCACAGGTTGAAAATCATCCTTGTCCACCAGCACTCCTGAAACAACATTCAGAGGAATAATTAGTGATATGATTAATGAGGCTATGCAGAAAAGAAACCACACACACACACACACACACACACATATAACAAACTGCTTACACCCCACTGGCACACACATGAAAGAAAGAAAAAGAGAAGGGAACACACACACACACACACACACACACACACACACACACGCTTTCTTATGCCCCACTTGTACACACATGAATAAAAGAAAAAGGGAACACACACACACACATACACACACGCGCGTGCGTATGTGCACACACACACATGCACATGCATCCCTTTCACTCTCACTGTTCAAAGCAATATTTTCTATGAAAACAGTCATTCACTTGCCTGTGGGTCTCTATAACCTGGAGAACAATTCTGCTAGGGCCTATGAGTGCAGCTCACCACTCCAATTCGTCTCTGCAGCAGACCTCTGATGGGTGTCAGTCAGTCAGCCACGCCCCCTTCGACCTCGAGACATGGCAAGCCAGCTGGGCTTGCAGTTCATTCATTATCTCGTGGCTGCTAGTTGCCCCCTATAAGGCCTCTCTCACTGCGTGATAGGCACAAAAAGTTGGCCCAGAGCCACTAAGCTTGTTCAAGGGCCTCTTGTGTGTGTGTGTGTGTGCACGACGCACTGAGCACTGCTCAGCCACTTGGCGCGCCTCCAACAGTCAGCCACTGTGATAATTCTGTCAAGCCCCCCTTTCACATAGGGCCAAATGTTTGCTGCTCACAATCTGGCTGTTCTTTATCTTATTCAGTATCAGCTGACCGTCTTTTCAATATTTCCAGCACCTGATCTGTGGTAAATGTACAGTGAGGCTGAGTATGTGAAGTGCTTGGTTGTGATGTCATAGTGAATGGAAAAACAGTCGGAATAAATTGATAAAGAACACTTAACTGAACAGCGCTCTGATGAAGCAAAATGGCTGTGAGCACAGGTCAGGGAATCACCCAACTATGACATTTCTTTCTGGCTTTCTGTCTCATCCGATTAGAGAGTGAGAATATTGGGAGTTGGGTAACCCTAGTTGGTCGCTTTTTGGCGATGTCGGCGGTGACACACATTGTCGCCAAACGGCGACGTAGGCGGTGTAAGGGTTAAAGGAGGGGAATACTTGGTGTTGCACACACAGAAAAGCGGAGATTCCTTAGTTTGGGGTCATGTAAGGTGTATAATTTTATGGATTAAAATACAAATTTGGGATCTGGTAGGTTTAACCACATCTTTTTTTTTTTTGTGAAAGTAGTATATTAGAAAACCAAGTTCCTTGCCATTGAACTGTTTGATAGGTCAGTGTCTTGGCTAGATTACGCCTTAAAGGAAAAGAAGAGTTGTTATTGCACAAAGATGCACGAATGCTGAAAATCGATCTCATTCTGAATAGATTGCAACTGCATGCGGATACCATCATTGTTCAAGAACATGCTGGATTCTGCAAGGGCAGAAGAACCATCAAACAAACAAATAACCTACCTACCCTTTGTGAAAAACATTGGCACCAGAGAGAGTCTTGTTATGTCCTTATAATCTTCAAGAAGGTGTTGGACAGAGTCTGGCAGGAGGCAATATGGGCCCCAATAAAGAAGTAGGGATGGAAGGTGTGGTTCTCCAGGGATAGGACTTGGGGAATTTTTCTATTAGGATTATGGAGTGGTTTTAGATTAGAATTCACCTCCATCTTCTCTGTTACTGGTGGTGGAAGGAGCAGCTTTCTTGTGCTAGTTATTAAAAGAAACTTTTATTTTTCTTGGGATTGTTGAACTACTAAAGAATGGCGCAAATGTAACATACCTCAGGTTTATACACTTAGGAATGTTTGTACTTGACAGCAAGAGGTCTGCCTGCATGATCTGGTTTCAGTCCTTGGCTTGTTGAGTGAAGGCACAGAAAACGATCAGTTTTGAGTTTGGTTTCACATAAATTTTCTTACTTTTAAGTTAAACCACTGAGCTAGACAGGAGATATTGGCATTGGGTCTAGTTTATTGGAAGTGGGTCTATTGATTTGTGATTGCTGATGTATTTTGTTTGCTTTTACTCAGAAATCTCTGTAAACTCTTGAGTATGAAAATCCCATCCTCTGTGTCCCTTGATCTTGCCGTGAGGAGAAAAGTTTGTGTTATTTTTTATTTATAAATCTGTTCCTTGTTATGTGGAGTGAAATTCTGTTTTGTTCAGGTTTTTATGCAAACACATCACGGGTATTCATGAGGAGGTGTACAGCAGCGCCTGCTCTAATAGTGAGAAGATCCTGAAGTGGAGGCAGAGCCTCACCGATATCCATAAGAAAATGGAGATGTTCATCCTGTCCTGTTGCCAGGTGGCCAGCAAACATATCAGCGTGAAAAGGGTAAGCTTCTCATTGTGTCCGGTTCATCCAACAACATGAAACAACTTGTAACACCTTGTAACTATTACCAGGCAAGGTAAGATATGTCAGGCGCCTATTGTATTAACTGTGTTTAAATTAATCCTGAGGTCAGGCGCCTGTGTCTGATGCTGATCATCCTCCCTCCCAGTCTTGCAGCAAGAACCCCCCCCCCCCCCCCCCCAAAAAAAAAACAAAAAAAACCAAAAAACAATGTTAGGTAGGCACTCAATGTCTGACCAGCACATTGGGCTAATGCATAGGTCACACATCTGCAAAGTCATGGCCATGAGACCCTCTTCTTCAATTCTCTCATCTTAGTTGCTAATTCATTTATCCATCAGCTTAAAATCATGCGTAGTGTGGTCTCAAAACTTAGCAGATGTTGTGTAGCATATATGGACTGGTCCGCACGCAGTGACGCCTCCTTAATGAAACTGAAACTGAACTGAAACTTGCAACAAGAAGGCAGATGTTTGTTCTGTGGTCAGCAGGTAGGCAGGTGCTTGTTCTGTGGTCAGCAGGTAAGCAGGAAAGAGCACAGGTTTCTTGATCTGCAAGGCTGGAAAATTGGAGGAATATGTTTTTAGGAGGGAAATGGTTTAAGTTCTGGAGTGGTTGTAATTTTCTGTCTTTTTTGTACTCCCAGTTCTTAAAGAACAGGGAGTACTTTAGAATGGGAACAAAGAAATGCTGTCTGTGTGTGTGTGTGTGTCTGTCTGTCTGTCTGTCTGTCTGTGTGTCCGTGGTCAAAATGTGTTCCACTCGCTCCAGACAAAACTACTGGGTTGATCTTTCTGAAAATTTGTAGGTATGTTCATTAAGGGGCAAGGATGATGCCCGATGTTTTAGTTTACTGTTATAGCCGTTACTAACAGCTGTAACGGCCTGTAACGCTTTTTCTTCTTTATGGAATATCTCCAAAAGTACTTGGCCGATCTTTGTGAAAATTAGCAGGTATGTTCATTATGGGTCACGGATGATGCCCGATGTTTTAGTTTACCCCGTTATAGCCGTTACTAACCGCTGTAACAGCCTGTAACGGTTTTTCTTCTTTTTAGAATATATTAAAAAGTACTCGGCCGATCTTTCTGAAAATTTGTAGGTATGTTCATTATGGGTCACAGATGATGCCCGATGTTTTAGAGTACCGTTACTAATGGCTGTAACGGCCTGTAACGCTTTTTCTTCTTTATGGAATATCTCAGAAAGTACTTGGCAGATCTTTGTGAAAATTAGCAGGTATGTTCATTATGGGTCTCGGATGATGCCCGATGTTTTAGTTTACCCTGTTATAGCCATTACTAACAGCTGTAACAGCCTGTAACGGTTTTTCTTCTTTATAGAATATCTAAAAAAGTACTAGGACGATATTTCAGAAAATTTGTAGGTATGTTCATTATGGGTCACGAATAATGCCTGATGTTTTAGTTTACTGTTACAGCTGTTACTAACGGCTATAACAGCCTGTAACGCTTTTTCTTCTTTATAGAATATCTCAGAAAGGACTTGGCCGATCTTTCAGAAAAATTGTAGGTATGTTCATTATAGGTCACCGATGATGCCCTATGTTTTAGTTTACCGCCACAGCCGTTGCTAACGGCTGTAATGGCCTGTAACGCTTTTTCTTCTTTATGGAATATCTCAGAAAGTACTTGGCTGATCTTTGTGAAAATTAGCAGGTATGTTCATTATGGGTCACGAATGATGCCTGATGTTTTAGTTTACCCCGTTACAGCTGTTACTAACGGCCTGTCACGGTTTTTCTTCTTTATAGAATATCTCAGAAAGCACATGGCCGATCTTTCTGAAAATTTGTAGGTATGTTGATTATGGGTCACAAATAGTGTCCAATGTTTTAGTTTACCGTTATACCGTTACTAACGGCTATAACGGCCTGTAACGCTTTTTCTTCTTCATGGAATATCTCAGAAAGTACTTGGCCGATCTTTGTGAACATTAGCAGGTATGTTCATTATGGGTCACGAATAATGCCCGATGTTTTAGTTTACCGTTATAGCTGTTACTAACGGCCTGTAACGGTTGTTTTTCTTCATGGAATATCTCAGAAAGTACTTGGCCGATCTTTGTGAAAATTAGCAGGTATGTTCATTATGGATCAAGGATGATGCCTGATGTTTTAGTTTACCGTTATAGCCATTGCTAACAGCTGTAACGGCCTGTAACTTTTTTTTTTCCCTTTATGGAATATCTCAGAAAGTACTTGGCCGATCTTTGTGAACATTAGCAGGTATGTTCACTATGGGTTACGGATGATGCCCGATGTTTTAGTTTGCCGTTACTAACGGCTGTAATGGCCCGTAACGCTTTTCTTCTTTATGGAATATCTCGGAAAGTACTTGGCCGATCCTTGTGAAAATGAGCAGGCATGTTCATTATGGGTTACGGATGATGCCCGATGTTTTAGTTTACCGTTATAGCCGTTACCAACGGCTGTAACGGCCTGTAACGGTTTTTCTTCTTTATGGAATATCTCAGAAAGTACGTGGCCGATCTTTCTGAAAATTTGTAGATATGTTCATTATGGGTCACGGATGATGCCCGATGTTTAAGTTTACCGCTATAGCTGTTACTAATGGCCCATAATGGTTTTCTTCTTTATGGAAAATCTCCGAAAGTTCTTGGCCGATCTTTCTGAAAATTTGCAAGTATGTTCATTTTAGGTCACAGACGATAGCTGATGTTTACCAGAATAGCCATTACTAACGATTACACCAGCCCAATACGGTTTTTCCTCTTTATGGAATATCTCAGGCGTATTCAGGATAAACTGGGAGTACGTTTATATGCTTTGCATCTTGTTTGTTGTTGTAATTGATATGCTATTTATATATGGCAATGCATGTGTAGATATCTTTATTTGTAATTTTGGTGATGTTGCTTTCAAAGTTCTGAATGATTTTCTTTTTTCGTCAGAGCAAGGAGAAACGTGGTCCATCCTTGTAGAGGGTGGACATAATTTCTCTGCTCACTCACTCACTCACACACACACACACACACACACACACACACACACACACACACACACGAAATTGTCTGTCTCTCAGTTTTTCTGTATCAGTCTCTGTCTTTTTCTGTCTGTCTGTCTCAGTCTGTCTCACTTGCTCTCACTGGGCACAGAACAACTTGTCCGTAAGACTGTCAAATTACGTAGTTGTTCTTGATGGTTTATCTAACTGAAGAAACTAGTACAGGCTAGAGCCCCCTCCACTTCCTTTTTATTCTCTTTTTCATCATTTTATTAGTCCATTTCCTTGTTCTTTCTTCTCAACTTTTTGCTCTCGGCATCAGTGACCCAATTCTTCAGATCATTTCCAGATTTTTTTTTTGCCACAATAAAACATTCTGCGTAAGGCAAATTATTCAAATGTGTGCTTTATTTTGAGACACTGACACAAGCAGCATATAGCTCTCCCATAAAACCATTCATGATAGAAATGTTAGCCAGAGGGCTGGTGTACATAATTATTCCACTGTACAAAGGAGTCCTCCTGATAGGAACTGTTAGAGATACGGCAAGATTTTGTTCTTTCTTTGGAAGGATGACAGCATTTTGAAATGCAAGGTTCTTTATTTCCCTGTCCACAGGACACCATGGTGACTAAGAAGCATTGTAGCGTCTTCTCTGGTGTATCTTTATGGTGTCTTAAAACAAGTAGTTGCCATGTGGTATAGTGCTGGGGCTGCAGTTTGATAAGTCTGGATGTGGCTGTGTAGGGAGCATTTCAAATGTTGGTCTTGGAATAGGGCCACCGTGGGGACATTTGAGTAGAAACGGGGGGGGGGGGGGGGGGGGGGGGATGCTCTCTCGTGCTGGTTCCATCACCATAGAAGTAGAAAAAAGGATTCATCCTCTGAAGGGGGGACAGTAGGTGGTATCCAGTGCAGATAGGATTAGAATAATTGCAGCTGAATACCATGTAACTGATTCGTCAGTTCGTCTCCCGTGGATTGTTGCATTTTATCAGCTTGATACTACCAGCTTTCTTTTTGACTACCAGCGCTGGCACTGTGATAAACTGGGTGTTTCAGGGGCTTTATATGGGGAGTCACAGTGACTGGTGTAGGGATAGCTGGTGATGTTGGTGAGAAAGTTTTATTCCCAGTGGTCTGAGGACAAACGTAAAATTGTTACAAGACAATTTCTGTAAACATATTATTGCAGCTCGTTCAAAGTGAAGATCTTTAAACAAATGAAATCGTTCCTAGTGAGGATCTGTGAACAAATATTTGTGAACATCCACAATACTGGAAAATGGATATGGGACACAGGAAACAAATAATTGGTTAAGCATGGTTTCTTTGTGGATCTAACTTTAATCAAAACATGATTTTGGTATGCTGATTCATGTTTTGAGCAAAATCTCCAAAGCATGATGTAAACAGTATGCACTTTGCCATTAGTGATATCGGTTATCAAAGGTTAGTCAGATCTACAGTGGACACAAACACAGCAGTGGTGGTTCCTCTCAGAAAACGGAGTGCTTGTTTTCATTCTGATTCTGATCTAGTCTAAAAATTTACAATATTTATGTGCAGTAATGACAGAAGAATAAATGAAATTGCAGTGGAAAAGGCAATAAAGCCCACAGTGAATCACAAACTGTACTGGAAACTTTACACATGTGCAGTAAGAGAAAGGACACGCAAGCCAAATAAAATGTCATGCTCAGGTTCAAGTGCGAGTCAAGGTAAGACTTGTCAGTTCACTAATGATTTTTCAGCTCAATGATTGTAATTCAGTACTGTGTGGTTTGCATGCAGAGCAAATATTATCAGTTCTAGTGAATCTAAAACAGCACATTCCAATTTTTACCAGAGTACATTACCGTAAAGTTCCGTCTATTGAGCGCATCTGTATATACTCACTAAATTTGTTAAAAATCTGAACTTTTTTCACAAATGAGCTGCACTGGTTTATAATCTGCAGCTAAATACAACAAAAGTAAAGTTCATAATTGTAGGATTATCACATTTATTCAGTGTCATCATCGTCCTGTCCACCGAATCTGCTGAAGTCATCTTCTTTGGTGTCGCGAGTTGAACAGAAATAGTAACGCTTCCTCCGCCATCTTGTCACTGACTTCAGCCTTGTTTTCACTGTTGCTTTCCTCTTGAGGCAAGGTGAAGGTCGCTGCTGTTCTGTCACTTGCACTGTCGTCTGCTGCAGCACACAGTCCAGCCTTGCGAAAACCCAGTCTTCGAGGTTGTTTTCTAATTCAAGCCATCTGCACTTCTTCCCTCTGAAGGCCTTTGTCGTCTTCTTGCAACAAGACAGTTCTCTGCGCTGCTTCCTCCAGTGTCGTATCATCGATTCATTTATTCCCAGCTCCTGTGCGCTGCTCAGTTGCCTTTTTCGATGGCTAGGTCGATCGCCTTCAACTTAAAAGCTGCATTGCAGGCATTTCATTGTGTTTTCGGCATGATGAGGGTGTGCGCTTGAGCAAATGATCTGAATGCTTCAATGTGTGCGGCTCTGATTTAAAAATGTGAGCAATTAACACTGTAACAGCTTGAACAGTTAACACTTTAACATGGAGTTCATCAAAAAAATTATGAACAATAAACACGATATGGTGAGTTACAGAGAAGCTAAGAATATGCGAGGGTGTGATGCTCCTGGAATTAGAAAAATCCGCAAATAAGCCTCATTGTTGTCTAAGCCGCAGGGTTTAAAGCTGGGGAAAAAAGTTGCGGCTTATAGTCCGAACATGACAATACTGTTGAAGGAGCTTCACTTGCTGCCCATTACATTTTTTAATCAGTAAAAGCTGACTACCCTTGTCTTTCGTTTCTTTGATGGTCCTCTTCCACCATATCTGTCCTCTATGCTCTGCACATTTTGATGGTTCTGTTCCACCGTACACGTCTTCCACACTCTGCACGTAACAATTACCACATTGTCTTTGCACCTCCTGGCAGAAACCAGCTGTGTTGTCCCAGCTGTTTGGAACTGTCTGCCTACCACTTTATAAAATCTGCTGACCCTACCCGTTTTCAAAATACACCTAAAAACCTATCTTTCCAGCAAGCATTTTAGAAAGAACTGGTCCCACAGATGTGTACACAAAGAGTTCTGTAGTTAATTACTGCATGTGAATGCAGGATTATACAGGGATGGTGTGTGGAGCAGGATTAGTAGTTTTCAACTAGAATAGTGCAATACAAATACTTGGCACTGTTTTAAGTAAAGTTATATGAATGTGATATTCTAATTTCCAAATCTTGCTATTCATCATCCTACATTGTGGAGCTGCCAAGTTGCATGATTTTAGTTAACATGCTATGTTTTTACTGACAGTGCTGAGCTGCTGCACATTTTGATGAAATGCATTGTCTATTTTGATTTGCTGTTATTTATTCTTATAGCCAGTGAGCATTAACTTTACATGGTGATGAAAAAGTGTTGCTGTGCATTTCAATGCGCATCTAAAAAAGAGCAGACACACTTGATTTATATTGAACAGGCCTTTTTAACCAAAAAATTGGTTGTCATAGTCAAGTCTTTTCTTTTTGTCATTTCAGTAATGTATGCTTAAAACATGTAAGATATCTTTGCTAATACAGCTTACAATATGATGTCAGTAGCAAAGATTTAGTAAAAAATTAATTGAGATTTGGAAAATGAAACAAATAGTTTAATGGGGAAAAATTAGCTTTTTTCCCCTTTGGTTGTATTTAGCAAGGATGTGTATTGAAAACGGTTGTAATCGGACAGTCCTGTGGATAAGATTGAATGGAATGCATACTGCGTACTGGTGGCAGTGTTTTCTTTATTGGATTACCCTGGTTACAATGGTTTAGGAATGAGTAAAAAGGGAGGCATAGTCAGATGTGTCTTCTCTTTGTTGGCTTGCTGGTTATGATGGTTGTGAATTTTGTGAAAAGGGAAACATTGTGTTGACATTGATAATCTTCTTGCTTATTGGATTGCCCTGATCATGATGGACCTGGATTTAGTGAAAAGGAAGATATAATATTGACAGTGTCCTGTAAGCAATGACCAGGCAGTTTGTTTGACTGTTACGTAGTGTTGACAATATCTCTTTTGATTGGCCGGGCAGTATGTTTAACAGACATCATAGTGTTGATGGTGCCATTTTTCTTTTCTTTTTTTGATTGGCCAGGCACTACATTTGACAGACGTCAAAGCAGTTCTGGCCAGATTGGGACATCCCTTCACTCTTCAAGACGTCGGTGATTCGGAAAGGCACATTCTGAAGACCTTGGAATTCCGCTTATGCTTTTGCACCCCGCACGACTTTATAAACATCATTCTGAAAATATTGGGTAAGAAGTTTACTGTTGACTGTGGTGTATTAGTTTGGCTGTCATTTTCTGAAATGTTGAAATGCTGTGAAATGGAAATTTTGGTGCTGTGTTGTATGTTTGTTTTGTTGTGTATTAATACGTTGTGGGTTCAGTTTACTTAAGTTGAATAACACACATAGGCCAGTGAGCTGAAAGATTTAATCAGACTGGATAGACATACCACTTACTACAACATAAGAATGAACTGGGACAAAGCAAGGCTGAAAACAGGACAGGGAACAGCATGCAGTGGGCCCTTACTCACCAAGTTCTATCTTTAGATCACTGGTCCTGCTGCTGGCATGGACTGGAAAAGGAGGGAAGCTGTAGCAGCCTTTCTCTGACGGGCAGCCTGGGCAGATACATGATAAGCAGTGCCAGAGCTAGTAGTTGGGTCACAGATAGTAGTGATGTTAAGCGTTGGATAAATATCCTGCTGCAACAATAGTGTGTGAGATGTGACTGTTCTTTTGCGCATTGTTGAATTCTGGGTAATGGAAATATTTGTGTTTACACTGGTGTATCAGTGCGGCTGTCATTTTGTATGTAAAGTGTTGAAATGCTGTTTAATGGAACAGTTTGTATTGACAGTGGTGTTGTAGTGTTGGTCTCTTTTTTAAAATTTTCCTTGTTGTTACTGTTTTGTCTTCCACTCCTCTGCAGTGGCATTGCCCCATGCCACTAATCCAGCTTCCTGTCCGCAGCCATACACTACTTGTCCCACTGCTGCCATGACAGGCAATCCACAGGGAGCAGTCAATGTCAGGTTGTCAGGCAGCCATCGGAGCAGACGCTGCACTGTTGACAAGTCACTTGGATGGTGTTCTGTGGCGTCTGTTCTGATTCAACATAGGCAGGACACCACCTACTAAACACTCCACTAATAAGACTACTTTTCTTGCTTGGTTGTGGAGCCAGTATGTGTGAGCTCTACCTCCAGAGTACTGTGTCTGTCCGGTGGCAGTCCCCATGAATTAGCTGATACCAGTTGCCCCGACAGAACCTTGTCAGGAGCACAGACGTGGAAAGGAAATAAAAACTGAGGTCACCAGGGCATGAAGGGCCGTAGAATTTGGGATTTTTTTAATATATGCTGATTGATCAGGATGACGATGATGAAGATGATGCTAAGGATTTCCATTCTGTTCTTAGATTGCATGACAAGCCTCTACTCAACGCTTACTGTTATGATATATCCCAGCATCCGCCAGACCCTTGAGAAAACAGGGTGTTATTTTGTAAAGTAATGAAATGTTTGGTAGTGAACTATTGGTGTTGGTAGTGGTGTATTTTGTGTGGATGTCATTTTGTAAAGTTTTAAATACTGGGTAATTGAACTGTTAAGGTTGACATTGATGTGCTGGTGTTGGTGTCGGTTTGTACAATGTCAAAATAAAATAATACATTATTGGCGCAAATTAATTTGATCAACAACATTATAATTGCGCTGAAATAGGTTTGTAAGTGATACCGCTGTTTCAGTTTCACTGCGTGCATAGTTGGTGTTTTTTTTTTTCCTAGCAAACAGCGAATATATGAAATACAGACTTTTGAATCATACAACATTTACAACAACAGCAAAAATTTCTGAGTTCACAAGCCTTATTTTTCAGTTGTGACAATATTCAGTACAAAAACTATGGTCTGACAACTTGTGCATCTACATCTGGGTTTGGCACCTTGATCTTGGACAGCAGTGTAAATAACTGCGGAACATTACTAAATTTCAATCTAGAATGTCCATTTGAACACAAAAATCTGGCCTTTTTCAGTGTTTCAAAACAAATCTTTGTCAGATGGCTATTTCATATTTGAATGGATGCAGCTTCATCACAAGCTTCAGTTGAGGACTAACCGATTTTCAGCCTGATCAGATTGTCTTTGTTGATTTCAGTCTCTGACAACATTGGCAACAAATAAATTTATTTCTGCGCAACAGTTATCTTGAAATGCTTGTTCAATTTCATTGATAGTTATTTTTCTGAATAATTCAGCTCTTTCTGTTAAATTCAAACCAGTACTGCTGCAAACACTGCTCATATCTTTGGTGTCTGCCATTTGCAACCACAAATATCATATTTTCCTAAAAATCGTCCAATTGAATTGAAACTTGCTTGAAATATTTGGTGGTTTCCTGTCAAAATATCATTCAGTCATCACTGGTTCCAGTGATGTTGTCTGCTGCACTGTGTGAAATGAGCACGTGCTTTTTTTTTTGATAGTATACCCATAAGCTACATGTACATGCATTTCTTGAGTGATAGGGAAGTTCACACACCAGCACATTTCCTGATGCCCAAGGAAGGCTACGCTCTGACAGGTTTCCCGATAGACAGTGGTTAAATGCTGGTTAATGGAACTGCTGGTGTTGTCAGTTGTCTTTTAGGTGTGGGTGTCATTTTGTAAAGTGTTGAAATGATGGTCATGGAACTGTTGGTGGTGACACTGACAGTGCTGATTCAGAGTGGATATCATTTAGAGTGGATAAGTGTTGAAATGCAGGCAATTGAATCGGTGGTTTTGACAGTGGTGTCATTTTATATAGTGTTGGATTGCTGGGTAGTTGAATTATTGGTGTTGACAGTGGTGTTTTAGTCTTGATGTCATTTCGTAAACATTGAAATGCAAAGTAATAGAACCATTGGTGTTGTCAGTGATCTGTTAGTGTAAGTGTCATTTTATGAAGTGTTGAATTGTTGGGTAATTGAATTATTTGTGTTACAATAGTGTTATTAGTCTGGATGTCATTTTGTAAAGTGTTGAAATGCTTGGTAAGCATAGATGTCATTTTAAAAAGTGTTGAAGTGCTGGTTTCTGGAAATGTTGGTGTTGACAGTGGTGTGTTAGTGTGGGTGTCATTTTGTAAGGTGTAAAAATTCTGGGTAATGAAACTTGTGGTGTAGACAGTCGTGTATAAGGTGTAGATATCACTTTTATAGTGTTGAAATATGGGTAGTAGAACCACTGGTGTTAACAATGGTGTATTAATTGTGGGTGTCATTTTGTATAGCATTGATATGCTGGGTAATGAAACCATTAGTGTTGATAGTGACATAGTAGTGTGGATGACATTTTGTGAAGTGTTTAAATGCTTGGTAATACTAATAGAACTGTTGGTGTTGCCAGTGGTGAATAAGTGTGGGTGTCACTTTGTAAAACTAAAATTTGTTAACATTTGGGGTAATGCATATTTGTTTTCTGCTGACTATGGAGCAGTAGGTGAAGGTGTTAGGTTTTAAAGTTCCAAGTGATTTTAGATACTGGGTTATACTGCTTCTTGTGATGGTGGTGTGGGTGTCAGTGCAGTAGATGAAGGTGTTAGGTTTTAAAGTTCCATGTCATTTTAGATACTGGGTTATACTGCTTCTTGTGATGGTGGTGTTGGTGTCAGTTTGCAAAACTTGAGGACCTTAAACTAGGGGGTAAAACAGCTTTGTTTCCTGTTGGTAGTTGTGTGTATGATCTAGACATAAGATTGTAATGTGTAGGAAATCCTGTGTAATGGAACTGTCTTCTGTGTGTATGGTCTCTGTGTCAGAATGTAAATTGTAAATTCTGGATAATGTGAATCTTATTTAATGACAGTTGTGTATGGGGTCTGGGTGTCAGTTTGTAGAATAGTAGAGTTCCTGGATAATAGGATGTTTTCAATCAACTGTGATGTATGTGGTCTGGATGTCGGTTCGTAGAGTGTTTTTATTCCAGAATAATGGGAATGTTTCTTGTTGACGGTGATGTATTAGGTCTTGATTTCAGTTTGTAAAGTGTCGGAAATAACACATCATGGGAGTGCTATCTGTTGACAGTGGTATATACAAGGTTTAAATGTCACTTCGTAAAACTTCAGAACTCATGAGTAAAGGGGGTGATTTTGATTTACAGTGAAGTATAAGGTTTGAGTTGTTGTCTGTAAGTGTGGGAAATTCTTTGAAATGAAATTGTTTCATGTTCACCTTAGAGTATAAGGTGTGGGTATTAGTTTGTAAAGTGCCAGAAATACTGCCCGATGGAATGTTTTCTTGCATTTATTCCAGTCATGAAAAGCTACAGATACTATTCAGGCATGAAGCCCACAATATGCATTAAAAAAAAAAAATGATGAGAGTAGTTTGCAGAGGGTTTTTTTTGGACATCCTGATGTTGGTATGACTCTCTTTGGGCAAATTTTGAATGCATAGATCTGAAACCTTGCTAACTGCTGCACCATTTGATTTTGTGATATTGCTTGTACAAGGAGGCATATTGCAGAATGTATGGCTGCAACTGAGGATGAGGCTGTTGTGGGAATGTCTTCAATGTCAGCAAAAACAAACAAATCAACAACAACAAACGTGCACACAAGAAACGCTAGATACTAAAATGGTGATACACTGAGTTAACGGCTGTTATACTTAACAGGGTTGAGTTTTACCCAAGCCTAAGAATGCCAACTGCTGAATTAGTGTGTTATGAATTGTAGGTACGATAAATATGTACTGTATTTTTTTTTAGATTTGATGACAGGAGTGATTTTTTTTCAAATGGTGATAACCTTGAAAGGACCCACAAGGTCAACTGGGCTATGATGAACAGACCCTAATTTGATAGTTAATATTTATGATTAGAGGGTGTCCAATTCTAGTGAGTAGAGCATTTGCCTGGGGAACTGATTGTTATGAGTTTGATCTACGATTGAGGGTGGAATCCATGTGTGCTCCCCGCAGTAAGTAGGTACCTGGTTCAGGTCATGGAAGGTTAAAACAGTGGAAGGAGAGGAATAAGCTCAGTATCTTCTATCATACCATACCCCAAAGATGGTGCCTCTGTGGTAGTTCACTGCCCCAGAAGCTATTTGGCTGTGGATTTAACTTTTTTATTTGATGATTGCTTCATTGGTTACAGTTGTAGACAGAAATCTGATTTAATGATAGTTTTATTGATTGGATTATTGACAGAATTCGTGTGGTTTGACAATTGTTTGTTGATTTAGGTTATTGATAGAATTTGTTCAATTATTGATAATTTTATTGATAAGACAGTTGACAGAATTTATGTGATTAGATGAACATCGAGTTATCAACGGAGTTTGTTTGATTTGGTGAAAATTGATAATTATTTCATTGGTTTGGTTATTGACAGAAGTTGTTTGGTGATAATTGATAATTATTTTATTGGTTGGCTGATGGATGTGTTTTCAGGGGTTTATCTTCAAGACCGATTCCCTGTACCAAAAATCAAAGATGTGGCTCTCGAACTCTTGACGGTGGTGTATTTGAAAAGGGATGAAATTTACACATCTTTACTTGAATCTTGTCAACTGCAGTGCAATCTCCATTATGATCGGTGAGTTTGCATGTTAGATGCTGGTGTTCGGTTGTAGGCCAGCCAGTGATGGGATGGGGGAGTGGGAGTGAGGGCTGAAATACTGGTGTTGAGTTGTGCACCGGTCTGTGATGGAATGGGAAACATGGAGTGTGGACTTGAATGTTATCTTCAGTTGTATGTGGTCTGTGATTAGGTGGGGGGGGGGGGGGGGGGGAGTGTGGGCTGGAATGCTGGTCTTCAGTTGTATGCTGTGATTGAATGGGGGAGAGGGAGTAGGGTTGGAATGCTGGTCTTACTCGTGTACTGGTCTGTGACAGTATGGGGAGAGAGGGAATGGGGGCTGACATGTAGGGCTTTAGTTGTATGCTGTTCTGTGACAGTATGGGGAGAGAGGGAATGGGGGCTGACATGTAGGGCTTTAGTTGTATGCTGTTCTGTGACAGTATGGGGAGAGAGGGAATGGGGGCTGACATGTAGGTCTTTAGTTGTATGCTGGTCTGTGACAGTATGGGGGAGAGAGGGAATGGGGGCTGACATGTAGGGCTTTAGTTGTATGCTGGTCTGTGACAGTATGGGGGAGAGAGGGAATGGGGGCTGACATGTAGGGCTTTAGTGGTATGCTGGTCTGTGACAGTATGGGGGAGAGGGAATGGGGGCTGACATGTAGGGCTTTAGTTGTATGCTGGTCTATGAAAGAATTGCAGGGTGGGGGGGGGGGATAGGGGAGGGGGAAAGGGGGGGGGGGAGGGTTGGGGGGGGGGCGCTAAGGGGGAGGGAAATGGGGCTAGAAAGCTTGTCTTAAGTTTTATGGTGGTCTGTAATGGGATGGGGGTGAGAGGGAGTGTAGGGTGGAATGCTGATGTTTGTTAGCTGGTTTGTGATGGGTTAGGGAAATGGAGTGTAGGTTTGTATGACGGTCTGTGAGGGGATTAGAGGGGAAGAAGGGGGGTGGAGCGTGACCTGGACTGCTGGTCTTCCATTGTAAGCTGGATTGTGATGGGATGGTGCAGAGAAGGGAGTATGGGCTGGAATGCTGGTCTTAGCCACATTTGTCTCTGATGGGATGAGGGGAAAGGGAGTGAGGGCTGGAATCTTTGTGTCCTGTTGTATGCAGGTCTGTGATGGGACAGGAAAGAGAGTGAGGGAATGCTGGTCTGTAGTTGTATGCTGATCTGTGGATGGGATGTTGGAGAGAGGGAGTGTGGGAGGGAATGCAGGTCTTCAGTTATATGCTGGATGTGATAGGACAGGGGAGAGAGGGAGTTTGGAAGGGAATGCAGGTCTTCAGTTATATGCTGGATGTGATAGGACAGGGGAGAGAGGGAGTGTGGGAGGGAATGCAGGTCTTCAGTTATATGCTGGATGTGATAGGAGAGGGGAGAGAGGGAGTGTGGGAGGGAATGCAGGTCTTCAGTTATATGCTGGATGTGATAGGACAGGGGAGAGAGGGAGTGTGGGAGGGAATGCAGGTCTTCAGTTATATGCTGGATGTGATAGGACAGGGGAGAGAGGGAGTGTGGGAGGGAATGCAGGTCTTCAGTTATATGCTGGATGTGATAGGACAGGGGAGAGAGGGAGTGTGGGAGGGAATGCAGGTCTTCAGTTATATGCTGGATGTGATAGGACAGGGGAGAGAGGGAGTGTGGGAGGGAATGCAGGTCTTCAGTTATATGCTGGATGTGAAAGGACAGGGGAGAGAGGGAGTGTGGGAGGGAATGCAGGTCTTCAGTTATATGCTGGATGTGATAGGACAGGGGAGAGAGGGAGTGTGGGAGGGAATGCAGGTCTTCAGTTATATGCTGGATGTGATAGGACAGGGGAGAGAGGGAGTGTGGGAGGGAATGCAGGTCTTCAGTTATATGCTGGATGTGATAGGACAGGGGAGAGAGGGAGTGTGGGAGGGAATGCAGGTCTTCAGTTATATGCTGGATGTGATAGGACAGGGGAGAGAGGGAGTGTGGGAGGGAATGCAGGTCTTCAGTTATATGCTGGATGTGATAGGACAGGGGAGAGAGGGAGTGTGGGAGGGAATGCAGGTCTTCAGTTATATGCTGGATGTGATAGGACAGGGGAGAGAGGGAGTGTGGGTTGGAATGCCGGTGTCCAGTTATATGCTGGATGTGACAGGAGAGAGGGAGTGTGGGTTGGAATGCCGGTGTTCAGTTATATGCTGGATGTGATAGGACAGGGGAGAGAGGGAATGTGGGTTGGAATGCTGGTCTCCTGTTATAAGCTGGGCTGTGATGGGATGGGGAGTGTGGGCTGGAATGCTGGTCTCCTGTTATAAGCTGGGCTGTGATGGGATGGGGAGCCTGGGCTGGAATGCTGGTCTTCTGTTGTACAGTAGTCTGTAAATGGGTGAGGGAAACAGATTTGTTTACCAAAACTTGCTGTATTTTGTTCACGTGTTTGGCAGAAATATGATGAATACGGCGGTATAAGATAAGGAAAGAAAAAAAAAAAGAAACCAGCGTTGAAAAAATCCTGGAGACATTCTTGAGCGGTAATTGCACTCATGGAATGTAACCATGGCGGAGACTTTCACCAAAGAGCAACAACACTTGCTAACTTCTGCATGTGAAATGACATTAGGTAGTGTCTGTTGCTTTGACAACATTTTTTTTATTTTTTTTTTATTTTTATTTTTTTAAATCATTTTTCAAACAATACATTACAAATGAATATCATAACATTTCAAAAAGAAAAAAAAAAATGGGGGGGGGGGCGCACACACACACACACACACACACACACACCCCACACACACACACACACACACACACACAAAAAGGCCATTGAACAATCAAACATCCTTGTACACAAATGAAAAGGGGGACCAGGGTCGGGGGGGTTGGGGGCTGAGGGTAAGGGACAGGGGAGGTCCATTGACATTTTCATATCAAACACAAATCAAACTTGATTATATACAAATATTCAACCATTTTTGAAAACATACAGCTGAAGTAGATCTTGCTGAATGTAGTGGTTTACAGATAAAATACATATATTTTATTTTGAATTCTAACGTTCAAACTAATTGAGAACTGAATTGTACAGAAACCAAGTTTGTTTAAACTTGCACAAGTTATATTTGTAATTGCCATGTAATGCTCTAAGTAATATCTGTCACTCGGTGATATAACAAAGGTATGTACATGTAGCTGTGCATTTGGCATTTACATGCAGATGTAAAATTTTGCAAATAAAGTGATGGATTCAAAAAGAGCGTCTGTCTGTGTATTCTGCTTAACATCAAACAATACAAGTTCCTTGTCAATCATAAAATCATGACAATGTGAATATTTTCAAGTCAGCAACTGCTGGACATTCGTCCAAAATCGGTACATATTAGTATGACAGTTAAACAGCATATTGAAAAATGTCTGCTCTTCTTGCTCACAAAATTTATATAAAAAGTACAAGATGATGCAGAGACAAGAATCTCTGGTTTGAAAGTAATCCATGTTGCAATCAAAGTTGCTTTGACAACATGCCATGAAACATTGAAAAAACCATCAGGAGAGCTTGAGCTTGTGCTGAAGTGTACTGGTGAATCGGGTTATAAAGTAATTTGTATTAGAACTTATTTTACCATGGTTATTGTAAGATCAGGTGGTTGATATTGGGAAGAAGCCTCTCCAGTGTGATGACAAGTGAAAATGAAATGAATGGCTCCCACCAACCACCCACCTCACAACCCCAGCTTTCACAGAAATTTGAAGTGTTGTACATGCTCACTCTTCTTTTTTTTTTTTTTCTTCTTTTTTTAAAGTACACCACCAGCAGTTTTAGGGTGAAGAGGTCCAGGTAGAGGAGTGTGGGTTGGAATGCTGGTCTTCAGTTGTGTGTTTGTCTGTGATGGGATGGGGCAGTGGAGAATCTGGATGGAATGATGGTCTTTAGTTGTTACTTGTAGACTGATGTGTGATGGGATGGGGCAAAATGGGAGTATGGGTGGAAAGTTTGTCTTCAGTTGTACGCTGGTCTGTGATTGAAAGAAGGAGAGGGGGAGTGTGGATGGAATGATAGTCTTTAGTTGTACACAGGTCTGTGATGGGATGGGGGGGGGGGGGGGGGGGGGGGGGGGGTGAGGAGGGTAGGGAAACTTGAAAAGACAACCAGGATATGGGGCAACTTGGATTTGTGCACATGTGGGATTTTTGTGTTGAGGAAGGACTGGAGATAGAGGGGTGATGAATGAGTGAAGGGATGTGGGAGAGAGGGAGTTAGGTGAAGGCAGGAAAGCTGTAGATGGCAGTGGAGTTATATGGCAACTAAGATGTTCATATAGATTTCTATGGAGAGGAAGGACTTGAAATAGAGGGGTGACAAGCAGTTGGATGTTCCTGCATGTGAATCTGTGAAAAAAAATTTAGCAGGAAAGAAATCAGAGGAGAATAAAGAAGAGTGTCCGTAGAATCTGTGGTCAGCTTTGAAAGGCCTTTGCTTTTGGCGTAGCATGTTATAATTTCATTGACAAATGTTACACTGCTATTCTTTGTGGTGAAATGCTCCTCCCCATCCCGAGGCCCCCCCCCCCATCCCCCCCCCAAAAAAAAACAAAAAAAACACCCTCCCCCCTTTCCCTTCCAGAAGAACGCTTCATGGACCTGGCTGCGTTTTGAACAGAACAAAGACAATGTAGATATTTGTGCACACAAACCAGATGAGACTGATGTCACAAAATTGGTGTAAATCGGTGTAAACTTCTTCATGAGAGTGGTCAGTTGCCATTTTGTTTACCCAGTCAGTTGTCATGCCTTGGCAAGATGCAGCAAAACTTGAAAGGGATTGACAGAAGTTGTATGAAAAAAATGGTCTGTTTTGTGGATGGACCAACAAGTGGAAGATACTCTACTCGATGATCAGATTTATGTTAAATTTCATCGTTTTGATTTGCATGCTTCAAATTTTGACTGCCGCTTATTCACTGCCAGCATCAGGTCAAACAAAAATCATATCCATGTGGAGTTATGTAGATGATGTTTTTATTGGTATTTTGTCATCTAAAGGGGTGAAGTACCAGTCATTACTGGTAAACGTGAACCATTATTTTTGTATATAGAGTGTGTGTGTGTGTGTTGAGAGGAGAATGTATGCATGTGCGCGCATGTGTGCATGCTTTGTGTCTGTGTGTGTGTGTGTATGAAGTTGGTTGGAGAGAGGTAAAATAGGTATACGTGTGCAGAGAAAGGGGGTGTGTGTCTGTGAGTGGAGAGAACAGACGTGCCAGGAGGTGCATTGTGAGAACAGCATGCAACGTTGAACATCGGGATATTGTGTGCTGCCTTTACGATCAGTTGGGTTGAACTAGTACAAATCCAACTGTGACTAATGAAAGAGGATGACATAGGGCATGACAGACTTCCAATTGGTGATGTGTTGACAGAATGATACTAAGGGAAGTGCAGGAGGACAAGGTCCTAATGGCCACTGGCGTGATCGGAGCAGCTGTCTTCATAGTGGACGCTCCACTGCTTTGCCTTGTAAGTACTGTTTATCCCCTAAACATTGTATTTCAGTACCAGGGATACATAGGTCACCGACCCCAGTGGTGTTTTTGATGTAAGTCAGTGGCCCCAATTTTATCTTGAGTGTAAATCAAGTATGTGCCATGCATTACAGGCTCTGTTTGACAGTGATGAATCAGTCTATCCACCACGTTTCCCCTAACTTCCAGTCGGACAGCATTCACACATCCAGTGCTGCTTGTATGTGTTGGAACTGGTTGATTGGAAAGGATTGTGTTAAGGTGCAGTGTTTTGACAGTGGCTTCCAAGTGATGGTGATAGAGGAGAGTCCGTTTTTACGTGGATGATTTAGAGGCACAGGCACTGATCAAGAGATGGCTTGGACATCATTGTAAACTATTAGGGCATGCTTGAAACAGATTGAATGTTATCGTCTGAAATGGATGCAAGTTCAAGTGGCGGTGACATAGACCAGCAGGATCACTGACGTTTGGATAATAGATTTCAAGGGGGAAATTATGTCGGGCAGTCATTAACATTACTTTGACACGTGCACATCAAATCAGTGATTTGGTGTTATTTGGGATAGTTTGGTGTAAACAAAAACAAGAGAAAATGGAAGCATTCATGTGGCACATTGGGAAATAAATGTGGGAGTCTGTTACATGTTGCATACAAAGAAAATTCAGTGGTGAAAAGGTTTATTGTTTACATTATATACTGCTCCAGTTGAATGTGTCACAGTGTACATTTCATTTTTTCCCATTTTCCCATTACATTGTAGGTGAATGTATGAAAGAAAACCCCCTAACACCAGGTGTTTCAATTGGCTGTTACACCATACATTTTGAAACTATTCCAGCTTCTTTAAAACAGTAGGTCAACATTCTCTGTCCCATTGTTACTGCTCACTCCCAGCCAGCGCTTTCAGAAACAAAGGGAAAGTACATAGCATGAGCTTCCTTTCTGGTTATTTTTTGCAGTTCTCTCCCTTGGTCTGGGGTTTGCTTCCTGTGTTACGTGTGTAGCAATAAATATTGGTCTTGGCGACAAGTGAGGGAGGGAGCCAAGAAAAGCTGTGGTGGTTGCCGACTCCTGAGCAGGATTTTTTGCCCTCCCCTCCCCTTCCCCCTCTCCCATGTTTCTTCACCACGTGTTGCCAGGGGTGATGCAATAGGGCTGTTTCCCCTAGGAGCAGTCACAGGGCTTCCTCCCCTCCTGTTTCCGCCCTTTCACCCCGTCTTCTCCGGATCCTCCCCTCTCCGCCTTTGTTCTCCATTTACTCCATTCGTTGCTGCTATGGTTTGAAAAAAAAATCGTTAAAAAAACTTACATTTTGTTTTTTATTGATTGATTAGAAATGCAGGATTTTTTTTTTAATAGATGAAAATATTGTTTTGAATGTTTGTTCTCACCACCTACCCCCACCATTTTTTTTGTCTCTCTCATGTTATGTATGTGATAGGCCTGTTTGTGATATAATCTGCCCTGGTATGGTCTCCACTGTGTGTGTGTGCGTGTGCGTGTGTGTGTGTGTGTGTGCATGCATGCATGTGCATGGAATTGAGCATATAGGTGTCTGTGTTTTTTCCTTTCTGTTTCTATTTCTCTCTTTTTGTCACTGTGTGTGTGTGTGTGTGTGTGTGTGTGTGTGTGTGTGTGTGTGTCTGTCCCTCTGTGTCAGGCTTTTCTGATATAGGGGAGAAAGTCTCCTCAGTACACAGTTTCCCATTTTCCATTTTAGAAGCATGAAATAATGTATGAAAAACTAAGAACTGACACAAGTGAAGCATACTTTCACACACCAACTTTACTTGTGTATACAAGAGTAAAATATACAAAGCAGTAGAAGCTCAGTCAAATCGGTCTTTCTTTGGGCTGACTTTTCACCATGTTGTCTCATTATAAAGAGAGGGGATGTTCATGATGAGTTGAGTTGGAATCCACTTTACTCACCTTGGTAGCTGGAGAGGTGTGTGGATCTCTCTCGTGTTGCTGGTGACTGGTCCACCTTTTCTTTGGGCAGGCTGATCTGTTTGGTCTGCTTGGCCACATGGTAGCATGGATTCTTGATCCAGTGCTGGGCCAATTCTAGGAAGCCTAGGAACCCAGGATCTGTTCACATGACAGAATCTGGTTTGTAGTTAAGTAGCTGAGAGTCTGGCTTGGCGAGTTCTCACACTTGCCCTGTGGCTTTCAGTAAATGTGTGAGATCTCAGCTGGCAAGGAATCGCCTTGAACATCAGACTTGCTTTTTAACTGTACGCTCTGTGGAATCGGATGGTTTTTGCTTGGGCTGTGGTCATTTTGACAGTTGAATCGAGGTGGTTGATCACTTGCTAAGAATATTAGCTGCCATGGTGAAGTGGTTAACGTCGCAGATTACTGGCTGGGAGGTTGTGGGTTCGATTCACATCAGAACCATGTGGGATTTTCCTACCTCGACTGGCTCCATTCCAAAATTGAGTTTGCTACGGGCTCAGATGGGAAGACTGGGACCACACAGTTGAGGAGCACAAATTTCCCAACTAACACTGCAGGTGTCCACCAACACTGCAGGTGTCTGTATCTCTCAGGCCTGGTTGACGCCAGGATATATTATGAAAGTAAGTGTAGAGTACAGCCCTGTCAAGCTGTCTCAGGCTGGAATGGAAATCGGTCGCATCATCTCCTTCATCCTCATTATCGATCAGCATAAAAAAGTCTAAAATTTTGTGGCCTTCATGCCCTGCTGTCACTGTGACCTCAGTCTCAATGTCCTCTCTATGGCCTTAGTTTGATTGTCGGGGTCACTGGTATCTGCAAGTTCATGGGGACCGTCGTTAGACGGACATGGTGGCGCCCTCTGGAAGGAGAGCTCACTCATGCTGGTTCCATGATTAAGCAGTTATTGTTGTCAGTAGGGGCTGCGTGTGTTGGATCAGAGCAGGCACCACTGCACACCACCGAGATGACTTGGCAGCAGTACAGTGTCTCTTCTGGTGGTTTTTCTCTTGACAACTTGGCATTGATTGCACCCTGTGGATTGCTGGTGCCAGGCTGAGGTGGGCTGGGCCGTGCTGTGGCTGTGGACGGAGGGGTCGGAATGAGCAGCATGGATGCAGTGCCACTGAGGTGACACAGAAGATGGGACAGCAGGAAAAAAAAAAATTAACAAGAATGCTACCAATGAAGGGTCACTCTCCCTCACACCGATCTGAAATCTAGCTCAGACTTATGTCAAAGACCTGGCAAGAGGAATGGAATAGCAGAGGGGTAACAAACTCATTCAGATTTGTCCAGACCTAATGGGGCTTTTACCATGTTCCACTGGTGGCAGTAAAGAAGAAACGGGTTTGTGCTGATTGTCCACAGGCCACTCTTTTTACATCCACGTGTGTCTCACAAAGAGGTGAAGAAGTTTCATGTTAACTTCCATGTGATGCACCATTCACAGTTGAACATGTTCTTACAGAGTGGTGAGACTTGTATGATGTTAGACATAAACACTTTTCAGCAGACTCTAGATGTGATTTTTGAGTAGCTGAAAAAATAAACACTTTACGTTTTCCAGCAAATTCCATGAAAACTTTGTTCAGTCAAGTCCCCCCTGATGTGATTTTTGAGTTACTGAAAGGGAGAAATGCTTTCACTTTCCAGCAAATTCCATGAAAATCCTGTTCAGAGAAGTCCACCTGATGTGATTCTTTGAGTGACTGAAAGAGATAATCACTTTTCATATGATCTAGGATTTTACAGAAGAAATGTTTTAATGCATTTTCACATGTCTTTGAAAGACCAGTTTAGGGGTGGGAGATTATCACTTTTCATATGATCTAGAATTTTACAGAAGAAATGTTTTAATGCATTTTCACATGTCTTTGAAAGACCAGTTTAGGGTGTGTGTGTGTGTGTGTGTTAACAGCTGTACAGTGAGTGACTGTGACAAGGTGACAGCTCTGATATCTCTTTGCAGTCTGCTGGGCTGTCCAAAGCATGAACAGAATTATCGTGTTGGTGACATGATGCTTAGCGTTGATGATGAATCGGTTTGTTTTGATGACCAGTCCCTTTGTGTGTGTTGCTTTGTGTTGATCATATGTCACTTTGGTTGATGGCTCATTTTGTGTTGTGTTGAGGATATGTCATTTTGTTTTGTCGTGTTGTATTAATGACATGTCACATGGTAGCAATGATTTGTCCTGTTGTTACCATGTCATGATGTAAAGATATTTTTTGGTACTGTGTCCAGGTGCAAAAGTGCCTTCATGAGATGGTTAGGCTGCCCATCGGTGACATGGATAGCTTACAGAAGTGCATCCTGGCCCAGGTCTGTGCAGGTGCTTCGTAAGGAACACCACTGCCATGTTGTGCCTGGTACATTTTGGATGCAGTGGTTGGGCAGCCAAGATAAGAATGCTGTAAATGGCACACTGATGAAACTCCCACATCAGTGTTATTGCGGTGGAATCGTCCAACATCTGTGAATTCCACAGGGAGAGAACTGCTATACTTGTATTATTGGAGTGGATCTGTCCAAGTCCACATGAGAGTCGGCTGTATCAGTATTATTGGAGTGGTGCTCTCCTTTATTTGTGAACTCAACAGGGAGAGGAGTGCTGTTATCAGTATTGTTGGAGTGAAACTGTCCATGATCTGTGAACTCCACAGTGAGAGGATTGTTGTATTGGTATTGGAGTGGAACTGGCCATCATCTGTTTACTCCACAATGAGAGGATTGTTATATCAGTATTACTGGTATGGAACTGGTCCACGATCTGTGAACTCTGCATTAAGAGGACTGTTGTATCAGTATTCACTGTTACTGGAGTGGAACTGGCCATCATCTGTGAACTCCATGGGAGGGAGGGGTGCTGCTGTATCAGTATCAAAGGAGTGAACTCTCCATCACCTTTGCTATACGCTGATGAACCCATCCCTTTCTTCTGCACGCAGGCTTGCCCCACACTCACTACCTCCCCTTATACACTCTAATACAGCCTTTCCCCACTACCCTACAACATAGACAAACTGTTGTCGGTCCCATGTTCCAATTCTCATTGGTCTTAACATCCTTTCATTATATTGTGGTCATTCTCCATTCGTTAGCATGGTCTAATGAGCCTGAACATGAATATAATAATAATAATGAACATTTTTATGTGCACACTTCTGTTGAACAGAGCACGCGGCCCATTACAAATTCCATATATATAAACAATTAAAGCGATAATAGACAACGCACCCCCCACACAAACACACACACACACACACACACGCACGCACCTCACACACACACACACACACACACACACACACACACACACACACACACACACGGAGAAAAACACACACACACAACGAACACACGTGCCCATAGATTGACAGCGAAATGAACTAATTGTAAACTTTCTGGAAGATGTGGGTTTTCAGAGAGTGTTTGAAGGAGTCAAAGTTATTAGTTTCTCTCATTTCTGCAGGGATAGTGTTCCAGATGGAGGGGGCAGCATGTGAGAAGCATCTGTCACCTAATGTCTTTTGGCTATTGACAGGACGATTTTGTAAAGCGGTTGCATCAACAGATGAGTGCAATTTGTATTGATGATGATGTTGCTTTAAATAGACTAAGTAATAATAATAATGGTTTCTTATATAGTGCTTAATCAAACGAATTCTCTAAGCGCTTTACAAAGTCATACTACATTCACCCTTCTCATATACAATAGTACACCTTACACCCAGCTACAAATACTATTACTACAATAACTAACAAATCCTAATCCTATGAGTGTGACATTCACTTATTTTTCAGGTATCACTACAAAAACTTTATCCTATAATGTTCAATCATACAACAAATATATGTAACAGAGAACATACACATACACAACATTTGAAAAGGCCCAGACGGCTCTGAGTTAGGTTATACCCCCCCCCCCCACCCCCCCACCCCCACCACAGCATTGACTAGAACTAAGTCCTTCAGATAATCTGGAGCACAACCTTGGACACATTTGTAACAGATAGATGCCAATTTAAATTGCCCCATATACATATCTGTTTTAAACTAATGTGCAATATATTGATAGGAAAGATAATAAGTGGTTTAGATTTTAATAATTCATTGCATACATAGTGCATACATAGATATATTTCAAATGGCACTCTCCATATATCTCACAAAAAAATAAGATGAAAAACTTATCCATGCATACAAAATTGCTATATTATGAATCAGTGGGAGCAAGGTATGAATTCCAGTTTTTTTTCTTTTAAACTGTTATGTTCCATTTCCCCCAAAACAGCATTTTTATACTTTTGTGTTATGTATCTTTGTTTTAGGATTCTTACAATGTACTGTCAAATTTTTAGCTGTATTTACATACTGTTTGTAGGTATGAAATTTGTTATTAAAACTGTGAAATCTGTTCCATATATTTTACAACGTTGGTGTGATAATCCAAAGTAGCATGTGGTTCAGAAGTTAGTTGTATTTAAGGCAAGAGGTGGCATGAAAATCAAACCATTGTTCTTTTAAAACTTATCATTTTTTTTCTATTGTTTATGTTTAAAAAAAACATGGAAAAAAAACATATTTGGGCGATTTCAAAGCTCTTGTGTGATTTAGGGACCACAGATGGGGGCAAAATGATGAAAAATGAAAAAAAAAAACCCAGTTCATAACAAGAATTGTATTTCTATCATAGCAGACATGTAAGGCACGTGAAACATGACTCTTCTTGTTTTGCTGAGTTATAGTAATGCAATTACAAAAGGATTTTTGTATATCTAAACTGCTTTTTTTTCAATAATTTTTTTCCATATGGTGGCCATCAGGCTTCGTGTTTCATAGCTTTTGAATTTTTCAAATAGAAATAGCAAATGATAAGTGCTGTTTTGACATATAAATAAAACGTAATTGCATTCAAAAATCATTTCTGATTAAAAGAAAAAAAAATTACCAAGCTAGCTAGTCTGGATCCAGAGATATTGTGTTCTTTGCACATCAACTGTTGTCAAAAAAAGTGATTTTGAGAAAACGGCGTTTGAAAATAAAGAACTTAAGCAATTTTCACACATACCTCTTTCAAATAAAATAATTTTTTTTACTAAGAAAAATGTGAAAATAGACAAAATGAACACCACAGATGGTTTCAACAGACTTTCTTGAGCACAAAAACACATCAAACCCAAAACATGATTTTTGAAAGAAAATGGTCAAATTTTCATGCCACCTCTCCCCTTAACCTGAAGAGTGCCTATAAGCCGTCAGCTGACGCCGAAGTAAAAATGCTTTCCCAGTGCCTATGGGCTGTCCACTGACGTCATGCATTTTTCTTGAATTTTCATTTGTTACTATTTCTATTAACGGACTTAAATAGAGTGTGCGTAGTAAGCCTTATATGTCTGTAGTATTAAAATGATATGCAAATGACCACACGTGAGGGGAAAGCCCATTTATTCTCATCACTGACTGGATGACCAGCCAGCACTTCGTCTCGCTTGCAAAGATGGCGGCGCAACCTTCGACAAGCGTAGCGACCAAATCAACGTATTTACACAGCTGAGCAGGCTCTGCTAATCATTTTTGACAAAGACAATAATCTTTTATTCAACGACTTAACTCGAGCATGAAGGTGAGATGATGATAGTGATGGAATTGCCGACCGTATTCGTCAGTTATTGAGTCGGGCTGTGTGACCTCAGTGTGTGTTCAGCTGACTGGTTTGCCAGCGTCGAACGAGCTAGCCTAGTGTGTACTCTGCACTGCGTGCCAGTGGCCAGTGATGTGATAGTCAGCGCGAGAGGGGAGCATGGCCTGCTCGCGGCGTGACACGGGGCAGAGGGAAAGGTAGGAGAAGAGGAGGAGTGAAAGAGAGGGCTGAAGTCCAGCAAGGGGGCGTGGTGGGGGGAGGGGGGCGTGGTCGTGGACTGACCTGTCTGCATAGAGTGTGAGCGTCTTGATAGACTTCTAAACTGTTTTACTTTCATTTACATGTGTAGTGTGACAATACAAACTTTATTTTCAACTTTTTTGCTTTTGTGTTCTTTTTTGGATGTGAAGCTGTAGTGGTAAATACATATGTTTTTGATCGTGCAAAAAAATCTATCCAAATCTAAATGCCTAAATATTTTTTTATTATCAAAATTAAAACAAAAGAAGCCCAGATTCAAAATTTCATTCAATTTCCTTCAAAAATCATATATATTTTGTTGTTATATCTTTTGTAGTTTCTGAGCTAGAATTTTTTGTTAATTATTACCCCCAAATCATTAGATTTCCCTGGCACTGGGAAAGCCTTTGTAACATTTTCAAGCAGTGAACGGGTTAACATTTCCCTGGGAGTAAAGATGTTAAACAGATCAGATTTCTTGTAATCTTGGACAACTCCAAGAGCAAGCTTTTCCTCTTGCTCTGTGTACGTAAAGAAGAAAATGGAGAACATGGTAATCTTTCTCAGAAATGAAAAATTATAATGCTGAACAATTAATGAAAAATTACTGAGTGGGAATGAGATGAAGCAGGATTCAGAGCTGGACCAAAATTGACAGTAAGTGTGGATCAGAATTGTTTGAAATAGTGTATTCCAGTTTAAGGGGAGATAAAGATATGCTTGCTGTCACTTGTGTACACATGGTGATCTGATATTTTTGCTGATGAGAGTTCACTACATCTGTTCAGTTCCTGCATGGTTTAATAATTTGCACAGTTTAAAACATTATTCTGCGATGTTATGAGTGTAACAGAATTCCTGCTAAGTGCTTGTACTGCTTGATTGCCTCTGTGATTCCAGCACATACTGAAAATGTAATTGATTTTTCCAGGAAATTGAATGGAAAAATAAAAAAAACGTCTGTGGGCGTTCTCCAGTGCAGATCATACTATGCCAGTGCATTGGTTCAAAGGCACAATCTGTTTGTCTTTTATATTGGCATTGTAGTCGGCTTTTCAGTTTGTCACATATCTATCTATAATGTTTGAAAATACTGAATTAGAACTATTTGGCAGATCCATTCATTAAAGTGTTTATTATCCTTTGTAATGTAAGCTATCTTTGGAGTAGGTGTGCAAGGCCCATATCAGAATAGTATACTAGCTTCAGCTCTGCATGATGGTGGCAGAACCATACATCCTAAAGATAAAACCTAAAAAGGATGGTGTTGCCAACCTGGAAACTGCAGTTTCTCAAACAGAACAGTCTTCAGTTTGCTTTTGAAGTTGGCAGTTCATTCTAACATTTTGTGGATGAGATTTGTACTCACTGACAATTGTCTTCTTTGTTTTTTATGTTAATCCTATGCGCCCTGCCCATTTTACTGGAGAAGGACACACCCAGCCTGAAGGTTTTGGGAGTTAACAGCAAAATTTATGGTTACCCAAATAAAACATCTATATCTCAAGAACTACTAGATGAAACTTCTTGAAATTTTGCATGCTTGCTGATGGATAGATGTGTTATGTTATGTCAAAATTTCAGACTCTCTTGTGAATATTTTGTTTGTGATGTTTTTAAAAAAAATAAAGTTTATATTAAAAAACCATACTTTTTGTTGTCACGCATGTTCATAATCATTTGTGTCGCATTCGGCGGCTTCATCAACATGTGGACTCGCTATCAACAAGGCTTGAGAAGTTTCACCATCTTCCAACTCTAAATCAGCCACTTCGGGGTCAAAATCAGAGTCATCGTCAGGGAAGATCTCATCTATGACTGGTCTAACAGTGATCGTGCTTATTTGCTCATTTTGGCTTCTAAAACGAGGAAAAAAAAACACGTAAAACTGCTCAGAAACCGTGTTTGAACCTTGCCAAATCACTGAGAAGGAATGCATGATAGAGTAAACTCCCTTTCCTAATGAATATTAATGTGATCAGAAGTGAAAGTGGGTATCGCTGACCGACAATTTGCTGGTTGCAGGCGCGGAGAGGGGGCGTGTCTCACGACAATTTGTCGGTTGCAGGGTTCAGTGAGTTAAGTGGTGCTGATCAGTCAAAGCATGCTTCAGCAACATCTCAGGGTTCCCTTCTTATGAAATTGAATATTTTGTTCATTTTCCAAATGAACATTTTTGTTTGGTAGGGGGGTGTGTGTGTGTGTGTTGGGGGGGGGGGGGGTCATACTCAGAACAGTGGGAGCTTGTCAGCTTTAACAATTGTTTTGCTTACAACAAATTTGAATGTAAGGCCCTCGGGTTGAATGAATGAACTATTCCTGACATTGAAAAGTGCTGCTGTAAACTACAGAAAATCCCCAGCATGGGCACAGATGTTTCCCATTTCTGACTCTGGAAAAGTCCTGCTGTAGATCACAAAAGCCATTCTGTAAACCACAGAAAAGCCTCAACATAGGCAGCAGTGTTTCTCCCTTCCTGACACTGAAAAATGCTGTAAACCATGGTAAAACCCAAAGATGGGGAGTGGTGTTTCTTTTCTGAAGCGGCCGACCAAATCAAAAAGAGCAGTGCTTTGAACAGAGGCCTGATAAAACCCGGTTAGCCGACACTGGACTGAAACCAGTTCAGGTATACACAGTTTTTGTCACATCAGGTCACTGTGTGTTCATGCTCTGTGATTAGCTATGTGTACTTAGCTATGTGTACTCATTCCACACATTTATAAGCTTTCCTTGACATTCAGTTTCGGTACATGATTATACCATGGATCACAGTCTTGAAGATCCAGTAAAACCTATTGAATTTCAGTGTTCATTAGGCCTTGACAAAGAGATCTGGAAGTCCTTGAGTTTCTTCATGTAGAACCAGTTCATGCTTCACCATATGATGGTTAGTCATCAGGTGACTAGGTCAGACAATAAACACTGTCCATGTGGGCACAACTAGTTCATCATCATTTGATGGTTAGTCATCAGGTAATTAGGTCAGACAATAACACTGTCCATGTGGGCACAACTAGTTCATCATCATCTGATGGTTAGTCATCAGGTGACTAGGTCAGACAATAAACACTGTCCATGTGGGCACAAACTAGTTCGTCATCATCTGATGGTTAGTCTTCAGGTGACTAGGTCAGACAATAAACACTGTCCATGTGGGCACAACTAGTTCATAACCATCTAATGGTTAGTCTCCAGGTGACTAGGTCAGACAATAAACACTGTGCATGTGGGCACAACTAGTTCATCATCTGATGGGTTGTTGTCTGGTGACTAGGTCAGACAATAAACACTGTCCATGTGGGCGCAACTAGTTCATCATCATCTGGGTTGTCGTCAGGTGACTAGGTCAGACAATAAACACTGTCCATGTGGGCGCAACTAGTTCATCATCATCTGATGGGTTGTCTTCAGGTGACTGGGTCAGACAATAAACACTGTCCATGTGGGCACAACTAGTTCATCATCATCTGATGGTTAGTCATCAGGTGACTAGGTCAGACAATAAACACTGTCCATGTGGGCACAACTAGTTCATCATCTGATGGGTTGTCGTCTGGTGACTAGGTCAGACAATAAACACTATCCATGTGGGCGCAACTAGTTCATCATCATCTGATGGGTTGTCAGGTGACTAGGTCAGACAAACACTGTCCATGTGGGCACAACTAGTTCATCATCTGATGGGTTGTCTTCAGGTGACTAGGTCAGACAGTAAACACTGTCCATGTGGGCACAACTAGTTGTTCATCATCTGATGGTTAGTCATCAGGTGACTAGGTCAGACAATAAACACTGTCCATGTGGGCACAACTAATTCATCATCATCTGATGGTTAGTCATCAGGTGACTAGGTCAGACAATAAACACTGTCCATGTGGGCACAACTAGTTGTTCATCATCTGATGGTTAGTCATCAGGTGACTAGGTCAGACAATAAACACTGTCCATGTGGGCACAACTAGTTCATCATCATCTGATGGTTAGTCTTCAGGTGACTAGGTCAGACAATAAACACTGTCCATGTGGGCACAACTAGTTCAGCATCATCTGATGGTTGGTCATCAGGTGACTAGGTCAGACAATAAACACTGTCCATGTGGACACTAGTTCATCATCATCTGATGGTTAGTCTTCAGGTGACTAGGTCAGACAATAAACACTGTCCATGTGGGCACAACTAGTTCATCATCATCTGATGGTTAGTCATCAGGTGACTAGGTCAGACAATAAACACTGTCCGTGTGGACACAACTAGTTCATCATCATCTGATGGGTTGTCGTCTGGTGACTAGGACAGACAATAAACACTATCCATGTGGGCACAACTAGTTCATCATCTGATGGGTTGTCGTCAGGTGACTAGGTCAGACAATAAACACTGTTCATGTGGGCACAACTAGTTCATCATCGTCTGATGGTTGGTCATCAGGTGACTAGGTCAGACAATAAACACTGTCCATGTGGACACAACTAGTTCATCATCATCTGATGGGTTGTCGTCAGGTGACTAGGACAGACAATAAACACTGTCCATGTGGGCACAACTAGTTCATCATCATCTGATGGGTTGTCGTCAGGTGACTAGGTCAGACAAACACTGTTCATGTGGGCACAACTAGTTCATCATCATCTGATGGTTGGTCATCAGGTGACTAGTCGGACAATAAACACTGTCCATGTGGGCACAACTAGTTCATCATCATCTGATGGTTAGTCATCAGGTGACTAGGTCAGACAATAAACACTGTCCATGTGGGCACAACTAGTTCATCATCATCTGATGGGTTGTCGTCGGGTGACTAGGTCAGATAATAAACACTGTCCATGTGGCACAACTAGTTCATCATCATCTGATGGGTTGTCGTCAGGTGACTAGGTCAGACAATAAACACTGTCCATGTGGGCACAACTAGTTCATCATCATCTGATGGGTTGTCGTCAGGTGACTAGGTCAGACAATAAACACTGTCCATGTGGGCACAACTAGTTGTTCATCATCTGATGGGTTGTCGTCAGGTGACTAGGTCAGACAAACACTGTCCATGTGGGCACAACTAGTTCAGCATCATCTGATGGGTTGTCGTCAGGTGACTAGGTCAGACAATAAACACTGTCCACAGTGGACAGTACCTGTCTATCCTCCTTCATCTGATGGTCTGACATTTGGTGACTAGGTCAGACAGTAAACCTTATCCACAGTGGACACTAACTGTCCATACTTAGCATTTGATTGGTCAGTATGGCCGTGTTGGTTCCTGTTTTATGTAATTTGTTTGCCACGTCATACTTTTAATTGATTTTTGAGTATTGTGAGAGTGACAGATCAAGGGTAGTGGCTAACGTTCTCAGTATGTCCTTGGGTTTTGTTTTTCTACCTGAGGATTCCATTGCGGATGCCATTGTTCAGCTGTTAAGTAATGCACTGTTGACAAAGACCTGTCATGTGTATGATTTTGGTATATTTTGTGCCCTGTTTATTAAATATAAAAAAAATCAGATAGAGTGTATGTGTGGTGTAGTCACAGTGCATGTCATAGCCAGTGGCGTTCTGTTTTGGTTATGTTTTTTTTTCTTTTTGTTTTCTGTAGTTTTTATTGTGGAAGTAAGGCAGGCTCCCTTCGGGTAGTACAGCAGGAGATACCAGCAATCAGCAACAGGTGAAAGCTGAGGTCCCTTCCTCCCAGTGACAAGAAACTGTACAGAACTGGACGAGTCAGCTAGTCTGACACAGGCAATAAGAACTACTAATAACGTAGATGGAAATGAAGAAGCATAAACAATTTAGAGTCTCACCCTCTTTCTGTTTAAAATCCACTTTATCTTTGATATGAACAAGATAAATGTTGTCTTAAAGGTTAGAGGTCAAAGAGGAAATCTTTCCAAAATAAGTTCAGCCATTAATTTGTCCTAATGCACCAAAAATAGTAAAATTCTCTGGTTGGGATCTGGAACCCTCTCTGGGATGCACCATCAGAAGGACCTACAACATGTGTTAGCAGCCTGTTTTAATCAATCTAAAATACCAAGTGCTGTCTTGATGGTGAGTGAAGAGAAGAGCAGGTGATTTTAATCAGTTGGAAATGATCCAAAGTGGTCAGTGAAGGGATGAGCAGCTGGTTTAATGACCCTGAAATACACAGCGTTGTCCAATGGCAAGTGAAGAGCAGCTGGTTTAATGACCCTGAAATATACAGCGTTGTCCAATGGCGAGTGAAGAGCAGCTGGTTTAATGACCCTGAGAGACAAAGCGTTGTCCAATGGGAGTGAAGAGCAGCTGGTTTAACAACCCTGAGAGACAAAGCGTCCAATGGCGAGTGAAGAGCAGCTGGTTTAATGACCTGAAATACACAGCGTTGTCCAATGGCGAGTGAAGAGCAGCTGGTTTAATGACCCTGAAATACACAGCGTTGTCTAATGGCGAGTGAAGAGCAGCTGGTTTAATGACCCTGAGAGACAAAGCGTTGTCCAATGGCGAGTGAAGAGCAGCTGGTTTAATGACCCTGAGAGACAAAGCGTTGTCCAATGGCGAGTGAAGAGCAGCTGGTTTAATGACCCTGAAATACACAGCGTTGTCCAATGGCGAGTGAAGAGCAGCTGGTTTAATGACCCTCTGAGACAAAGCGTTGTCTAATAGCGAGTGAAGAGCAGCTGGTTTAATGACCCTGAAATACAAAGCGTTGTCCAATGGCGAGTGAAGAGCAGCTGGTTTAATGACCCTGAGAGACAAAACGTTGTCCAATGGCGAGTGAAGGGCATCTGGTTTAATGACCCTGAAATACAAAGCGTTGTCCAATGGCGAGTGAAGAGCAGCTGGTTTAATGACCCTGAGAGACAAAGCGTTGTTCAATGGCGAGTGAAGAGCAGCTGGTTTAATGACCCTGAAATACACAGTGTTGTCCAATGGCGAGTGAAGAGCAGCTGGTTTAATGACCCTGAGAGACAAAGCGTTGTCCAGTGGCGAGTGAAGAGCAGCTGGTTTAATGACCCTGAGAGACGAAGCGTTGTCCAATGGCGAGTGAAGAGCATCTGGTTTAATGACCCTGAGAGACAAAGCGTTGTCTAATGGCGAGTGAAGAGCAGCTGGTTTAATGACCCTGAAATACACAGCGTTGTCCAATGGCGAGTGAAGAGCAGCTGGTTTAATGACCCTGAAATACACAGCGTTGTCCAATGGCAAGTGAAGAGCAGCTGGTTTAATGACCCTGAAATACACAGCGTCGTCCAATGGCGAGTGAAGAGCAGCTGGTTTAATGACCCTGAGTGACAAAGCGTCGTCCAATGGTGAGTGAAGAGCAGCTGGTTTAATGACCCTGAGTGACAAAGCGTCGTCCAGTGGCGAGTGAAGAGCAGCTGGTTTAATGACCCTGAAATACACAGCGTCGTCCAATGGCGAGTGAAGAGCAGCTGGTTTAATGACCCTGAAATACACAGTGTTGTCCAATGGCCAGTGAAGAGCAGCTGGTTTAATGACCCTGAGAGACAAAGCGTTGTCCAATGGCGAGTGAAGAGCAGCTGGTTTAATGACCCTGAAATACAAAGCGTTGTCCAATGGCGAGTGAAGAGCAGCTGGTTTAATAACCCTGAGAGACAAAGCGTTGTCAAATGGTGAGTGAAGAGCAGCTGGTTTAATGACCCTGAGAGACAAAGCGTTGTCCAATGGCAGTGAAGAGCAGCTGGTTTAATGACCCTGAGAGACAAAGCGTTGTCCAATGGCGAGTGAAGAGCAGCTGGTTTAATGACCCTGAAATACACAGCGTTGTCCAATGGCGAGTGAAGAGCAGCTGGTTTAATGACCTGAAATACACAGCGTTGTCTAATGGCGAGTGAAGAGCAGCTGGTTTAATGACCCTGAAATGCAAAGCGTCGTCCAATGGTGAGCGCAGCGTCGTCCAATGGCGAGTGAAGAGCAGCTGGTTTAATGACACTGGAATGCAAAGTGTCGTCCAATGGCGAGTGAAGAGCAGCTGGTTTAATGACTCAGAGACAAAGCGTTGTCCAATGGCGAGTGAAGAGCAGCTGGTTTAACCCGAAGAGTGCCTATAAGCCGTCAGCTGACGCCGAAGTAAAAATGCTTTCCCAGTGCCTATGTGCCGTCCACTGACGTCATGCATTTTTCTTGAATTTTCATTCGTTACTGTTTCTATTAACGGACTTAAATAGAGTGTGGCGTAGTAAGCCTTATATGTCTGTAATATTAAAATGATATGCAAATGACCACACGTGATGGGAAAGACCCTTTATTCTCATCACTGACTGGATGACCAGCCAGCACTTCGTCTTGCTTGCAAAGATGGCGGCGCAACCTTCGACAAGTGTAGCGACCAAATCAACGTATTTACACAGCTGAGCAGGCTCTGCTAATCATTTTTGACAAAGACAATAATCTTTTATTCAACAACTTACTCGAGCATGAAGGTGAGATGATGATAGTGATGGAATTGCCGATCATATTCGTCAGTTATTGAGTCGGGCTGTGTGACCTCAGTGTGTGTTCAGCTGACGGCTTGCGAGTGTCGAACGAGCTAGCCTAGTGTGTACTCTGCACTGTGTGCCAGTGGCCAGTGATGTGATAGTCAGCGCGAGAGGGGAGTGCGGCCTGCTCGCGGTGTGACACGGGACTGAGGGAAAGGTAGGGGAAGAGGAGGAGTGAAAGAGAGGGTTGAAGTCCAGCAAGGAGGCGTGGTGGGGGGAGGGGGGCGTGGTCGTGGACTGACCTGTCTGCATAGAGTGTGAGCGTCTTGATAGACTTCTAAACTGTTTTACTTTCATTTACATGTGTAGTGTGACAATACAAACTTTATTTTCAACTTTTTTGCTTTGTGTTCTTTTTTGGATGTGAAGCTGTAGTGGTAAATACATATGTTTTTGATCGTGCAAAAAAATCTATCCAAATCCAAATGTCTAAATATTTTTTTATTATCAAAATTAAAACAAAAGAAGCCCAGATTCAAAATCTTCATTCAATTTCCCTCAAAAATCATATATATTTCATTTTTTTATATCTTTTGTAGTTTCTGAGCTAGAATTTTTTGTTAATTATTACCCCCAAATCATTAGATTTCCCTGGCACTGGGAAAGCCTTTGTTTGTAATATTTTCAGGCAGTGAACGGGTTAATGACCCCGGAATGCAAAGTGTCGTCCAATGGAGAGTGAAGAGCAGCTGGTTTAATGACCCTGAGAGACAAAGCGTTGTCCAATGGCCAGTGAAGAGCAGCTGGTTTAATGACCCTGAAATGCAAAGCGTCGTCCAATGGCGAGTGAAGAGCAGCTGGTTTAATGACCCTGAAATGCAAAACATCGTCCAATGGCGAGTGAAGAGCAGCTGGTTTAATGACCCTGAAATGCAAAGCGTCGTCCAATGGCGAGTGAAGAGCAGCTGGTTTAATGACCCTGAAATGCAAAGCATCATCCAATGGCGAGTGAAGAGCAGTGGTTTAATGACCCTGAAATACACAGCGTTGTCTAATGGCGAGTGAAGAGGAGCTGGTTTAATGACCCTGAGAGACAAAGCGTTGTCCAATGGCCAGTGAAGAGCAGCTGGTTTAATGACCCTGAAATACACAGCGTTGTCCAGTGGCGAGTGAAGAGCAGCTGGTTTAATGACCCTGAGAGACAAAGCGTTGTCCAATGGCGAGTGAAGAGCAGCTGGTTTAATGACCCTGAGAGACAAAGCGTTGTCCAATGGCGAGTGAAGAGCAGCTGGCTTAATGACCCTGAAATACAAAGCGTTGTCCAATGGCGAGTGAAGAGTGAAGAGAGAGTGAAGAGCAGTGAATCAAACTGAAATGGAAGGTGTTCTGTAATGGTGGTGAAGGGAGCAGCAGTCTGTTTGATCAGTCTGAAATGTGAAGTGTTGTGTAATGGTGAGAATAGGGCAGAGGAGTTGGTTTAAATCAAAGTGAAATGCAAAGAGTTGTCTCATGAGTGAAGGGAAGAGTAGTTGGTTTTGATAGGCTGAATTGTAAACGGTTTTGATCAATCTGAAGTGCGAAGTATTGTCTGATAATAAGTGAAGAGAATTTGCTGGCTACTGTCTAGTGGTGAATGAAGGGAAGAGATGCTTTTTTCCTTTTTAAAACAAATAAATAGAGATACAAAGTGTCACAGAATCGTGAGTGAAGGGAAGAGCAGTTGGTTTAATCAGTCTGAAATGCTGTGTTGTATAATGGTGAGTGAAGGAAAGAGCAGGTGCATATAATTCAACTGAAGTGCAGAGTGTTGTCTGAGTGTGAGTGATACGGTTGTCTAATCGTGGGTGAAGCAGTTGGTTTAATCATTTTGAAATGCAAAGTCTTGTGTAATGGTGAGTGAAGGAAAGAGCAGTTGGTTATATAATAGACTAATATGCAAAGTGTTGTCAAATGATGAGTGAAGGGGAGAGCAGTCGGTTTTAATGGACTGCATTGCAAAGTGTTGTCAGATGGTGAGTGAAAAGAGAGCAGGTTTTGAATCAAACTGAAGTGAAAGTGTTGTCTGATGCTAAGTGAAGTGAAGAGAATTTGGTTTAACCAGACTGAAATGCCAGCTTTTGTCAGGTGGTGAATGAAGGGAAGAGCAGCTAGTTTTTTTTTTTGTTTTTTTTTGTTTTTTTAATCAAACAGCAGCAATGGCAAAGCTAAACAAGATCTGGAAGAGCAGGGAGATCAGCTTTCCTACGAAGATGAAGCTGTACAAATCCCTGGTGCTGTCCATCCTGCTGTATGGCTGCGAAAGCTGGACCATGACAGCAGAGACCACCAAGAGAATCCAGACGTTTGAAACTAAATGCTTCAGGCGCTTGCTCGGGATCACTTGGCAAGACCGGAAGACGAACGACCTTGTGAGGAGCCAAATAACATCACTTGCAGGCCCCCAAGAACCCCTCTTGGCAATAGTCAAGAAGAGGAAGCTGTCGTGGTTCGGGCATGTCATACGCCACAACTCACTGCCCAAAACAGTCCTCCAGGGCACGCTGGAAGGCGGCAGACGAAGGGGACGACAAGCCAAATGCTGGATGGACAACATCAAAGAATGGACCAGGATGGATGGCCCCACGCTGATGCGACAGGCAGAGGACAGGGCCGGATGGCGGCGCCTAGCTTCGAGAGTGTCTCTCATCTCTCCTCTACGCCCATCATGGGCAAGAGAATGATGATGATGATGAATCAAACTGAGATACAGTGTGTTTTCTGATGGGAAGTGAAGGACAGAGCAGTTGGTTTCATCAGTCTTAAGTGCTAAGTGTCATCTAATGGTGAGTGAAAGGTAGAGCAGTTAGTTTTAATCGAACTGAAATGCTGTGTGCTGTCTAATTGTGGGTAAAAAGAAGAACGGTTGTTGTAATCAATTCAGTATGCAGAATGTTGTGTAGCGGTGAGTGAAGGGAAGAGCAGTTAGTTTAATTATCAGTCTGAAACGGAGAGTGTTGTGGAATGGCGGGTGAAGTGAAGACCAAAATGCAAAGTATTGTCTTATAGTGAGTGAAGTGAAGAGCCTTTGGTTTAATAGGACTAAAATGTCAGCAATCATCTGGTGGTGAGTGAGCTTGCTTTTATCAAACTGAAAAACAAAGTGTTGTCTAATGGCAAGTGAAGAGCATTTGGTTTTCTTCAAACTGAAATTGAAAGTGTTGTCCGATTGTGAGTGAAGGGAAGAGCAGTTGGTTTAATCTGTCTGAAATGCAGACTGTTGTTTAAAGGTGACTGTAAGTAGGAACAGTTGGTTTTAATCAAACCCAAATGCAGTGTTGTCTGATTGTGTGTGAAGGAAGAGCAGCTGGTTTTAATCAAACTGAAATGCAAAGCGTTGGGTAATGATGAGTGAAGTAAAAAATTAAGTAGTTAATTTTTGTAACGGTGAGTGGAAGGAAGAGTCGTTAGTGTGAATCAAACTGAAACGCAGTGTTTTGTGAGGGTGAATTGAAGGAAGAGTCGTTAGTGTGAATCAAACTGAAATTCAGTGTTTTGTGATGGTGAGTGGAAGGAAGAGTCGTTAGTGTGAATCAAACTGAAATGCAGTGTTTTGTGACGGTGAGTGGAAGGAAGAGTCGTTAGTGTGAATCAAACTGAAATGCAGTGTTTTGTGACGGTGAGTGGAAGGAAGAGTCGTTAGTGTGAATCAAACTGAAATGCAGTGTTTTGTGACGGTGAGTGGAAGGAAGAGTCGTTAGTGTGAATCAAACTGAAATGCAGTGTTTTGTGACGGTGAGTGGAAGGAAGAGTCGTTAGTGTGAATCAAACTGAAATGCAGTGTTTTGTGACGGTGAGTGGAAGGAAGAGTCGTTAGTGTGAATCAAACTGAAATGCAGTGTTTTGTGACGGTGAGTGGAAGGAAGAGTCGTTAGTGTGAATCAAACTGAAATGCAGTGTTTTGTGACGGTGAGTGGAAGGAAGAGTCGTTAGTGTGAATCAAACTGAAATGCAGTGTTTTGTGAGGGTGAATTGAAGGAAGAGTCGTTTGTGTGAATCAAACTGAAATGCAGTGTTTTGTGAGGGTGAATTGAAGGAAGAGTCGTTAGTGTGAATCAAACTGAAATGCAGTGTTTTGTGAAGGTGAATTGAAGGAAGAGTCGTTAGTGTGAATCAAACTGAAATAAAAGTGTTGTGTAATGGCGAGTGAAGGGTAGAGTGGTGAGTTTTATTCAAACTGAAATGCCTACTGTTGCCTGGATGTGACCGACAGTTTTCCACTAGGTGGTGTGTCCAAACTTGATCTGCTGACAGTTTCTCCAGCTGGAGGAGATGTGGAAACTGAATGATTGACAGGTTTCCTATTGGTGTAGGTATTGTAAACTGAACATGCCTGATAGTACAGGTATGTGTAAACTGAACATGACTGACAGTACTTCATTTGGTTGAGATATTGTGTAAACTGAACACGATTGATAGTACTTCATTTGGTGGAGGTATGTGTAAACTGAACATGACTGATGGTACTTCATTTGGTGGAGGTATGTGTAAACTGAACATGACTGACAGTACTTCATTTGGTGGAGATATGTGTAAACTGAACACAATTGATAGTACTTCATTTGGTGGAGGTATGTGTAAACTGAACATGACTGACAGTACTTCATTTGGTGGAGATATGTGTAAACTGAACACGATTGATAGTACTTCATTTGGTGGAGGTATGTGTAAACTGAACATGACTGATGGTACTTCATTTGGTGGAGGTATGTGTAAACTGAACATGACTGACAGTACTTCATTTGGTGGAGATATGTGTAAACTGAACACAATTGATAGTACTTCATTTGGTGGAGGTATGTGTAAACTGAACATGACTGATGGTACTTCATTTGGTGGAGGTATGTGTAAACTGAACATGATTGATAGTACTTCATTTGGTGGAGATATGTGTAAACTGAACACAATTGATAGTACTTCATTTGGTGGAGGTATGTGTAAACTGAACATGACTGATGGTACTTCATTTGGTGGAGGTATGTGTAAACTGAACATGATTGATAGTACTTCATTTGGTAGAGGTACGTGTAAACTGAACACGATTGATAGTACTTCATTTGGTGGAGGTATGTGTAAACTGAACATGACTGACAGTACTTCATTTGGTGGAGGTATGTGTAAACTGAACATGACTGACGGTACTTCATTTGGTGGAGATATGTGTAAACTGAACACGATTGATAGTACTTCATTTGGTGGAGGTATGTGTAAACTGAACACGACTGACGGTACTTCATTTGGTGGTGGTATGTGTAAACTGAACATGACTGACAATACTCAATGTGGTGGAACTATATGTAAACTGAACATGTTGAAACAGTTCTCCCTTTGGTGGGAAGTATGTGTAAACTGAACATGACTGACAATTGAGTTGGTGGAGGTGTATGTAAACTGAATGTGACTGACTAGGCGCCATGGCAAAGTGGTTAGCATCATGAACTCCTGGCTGGGAGGTTGTGGGTTTGATTCCCATCAGAGTCATGTGGGATTTTTCTGTCCCAATCGGCTCTCACCCAGAGTTGAGTTCGCTATGGGCTCAACTGGGAAGATTGGATCCACACAGTCGAGTTTAATCCACTTAATGGATGTGTCTCTGAGAGTGTTGCTCAAATTAACTGACCAACATTGCAGGTGTCTGTATCTTTTGGGCCTGGTTGATGCCGGGAGAGATTATGAAAGTAAGCGTAGAGTACAGCCCTGTCATGTAGTCTCAGACTGGAAATGAAGTCTGTAGCATCATCTTCATTATCCACGTTCTCATCATCGATCAGCAATAAAAAAGAAAAGTCTGTGGCCCTTCATGCCTTGTTCTCACGGTGACCTCAGTTTCAATGTCCTCTTCACGTCTGTGGCCTTGGTTTGATTCCATCGGGGGCACCGGTATCGGCGAGTCCATGGGGTCTGTCGTTGGATGGACATGGTGGTGCCCTCCAGAGGGAAGCTGTTTCATGCCGGTTCTCGTGACTAAACAATTACTGCTGTCAGTAGGAGGCTTAGTAGGTGGTGTCCTGCGTATGTTGGATCAGAACAGGTGCCACTGAACACCACCGAAGTGACCTGCCAGCAGTGTGCAGTGTCTCCTTGATGAGTTGCCTCTTGACGACTTGACATTGACTGCTCCCTGTGGATTGCCAGTGCTGGGGCTGCGGGCGGGCCGGGCTGGTGTTGGAATGGGTGGCGTGGGTGCGCTGCCACTGAGGTGGCACAGAGGGTGGGACAAAAAAAACAAACAAAAACAATCAAACCTGAACGTGACTGACAGTCCTGTTGGTGGAGGTGTATGTGAACTGAATGTGACCGACAGTCCTGTTGGTGGAGTGTATGTAAACTGAATGTGACTGACAGTTCTGTGGGTGGAGGTGTATGTAAACTGATTGTTGGTGGAGGTGTATGTAAACTGATTGTGGTGGAGGTTTAGGTAGACTGAACGTGACTGACAGTATTTTTGGTGGAGGTGGGAGTTAACTGGTCAAGCCTGACAGTTCTTGAATTGGTGTGAGTAAACTGAGCATGACTGACAGTTCTGCAGTTGCTGGCGAGTGTAAACAGGACAAGACTGACAGTTCTCCAGTCAGAGACGTGTGTAAACGAAACGTAACTGAATCCTTTACTTTGTGGTGTGTGTAAACTGGACATTACTGAATCCTTTACTTAGTGGTGCGTGTAAACGAAACGTAACTGAATCCTTTACTGTGTGGTGTGTGTAAGCTGGACATAACTGAATCCTTTACTTTGTGGTGTGTGTAAACTGGACATAACTGAATCCTTTACTTTGTGGTGTGTGTAAACTGGACATAACTGAATCCTTTACTGTGTGGTGTGTGTTTAACTGGACATAACTGAATCCTTTACTGTGTGGTGTGTGTGAACTGGACATAACTGAATCCTTTACTGTGTGGTGTGTGTGTGAACTGGACATAACTGAATCCTTTACTGTGTGGTGCGTGTGAACTGGACATAACTGAATCCTTTACTGTGTGGCGCGTGTGAACTGGACATAACTGAATCCTTTACTGTGTGGTGTGTGTGTGAACTGGACATAACTGAATCCTTTACTGTGTGGTGTGTGTGTGAACTGGACATAACTGAATCCTTTACTGTGAGGTGCGTGTGCTGGACATAATCCTTTACTGTGTGGTGTGTGTGTGAACTGGACATAACTGAATCCTTTACTGTGTGGTGTGTGTGAACTGGACATAACTGAATCCTTTACTGTGTGGTCTGTGTAAACTGGACATAACTGAATCCTTTACTGTGTGGTGTGTGTGAACTGGACATAACTGAATCCTTTACTGTGTGGTGTGTGTGTAAACTGGACATAACTGAATCCTTTACTGTGTGGTGTGTGTGTAAACTGGACATAACTGAATCCTTTACTGTGTGGTGTGTGTGTAAACTGGACATAACTGAATCCTTTACTGTGTGGTGTGTGTGTGAACTGGACATAACTGAATCCTTTACTGTGTGGTGTGTGTAAACTGGACATAACTTAATCCTTTACTGTGTGGTGTGTGTGTAAACTGGACATAACTGAATCCTTTACTTTGAGGTGTGTGTGAACTGGACATAACTGAACTCTTTACTGTGTGGTGTGTGTGAAGCGGACATAACCAAACATTCTTTACTTTCTGGTATATATTAACTAGACAAGACTGACATTTTTACCTTGGGGTATATCTTAACTAGACAAGACTGACAGTTCTCAGTTGGAATAAGTTCTGTAAACTGGGTAAGACCGACTGTTCTCTAGTTGGAGGAAGTGTGTGTATAAACTAGGCAAGACTGGTATTTCTCCTGTTGGTTGAGTGCGGAAAGTGGAGAAGACCGACGGTTCTACAGTTGGTGGTCTGAGGAAACTGGACAAGATTGACAGTTCTCCAGTTGATGGAGTTGTGTGTGAAGTGAACAAGACTGACATCTCCAATTGGAGCTGGTGTGTGTAAACTGGACAAGACTGACAAATCTCCAGTTGGTGAAAGTGTGTATAAACTGCACAAAATTGACAGTTGTCAAGTTGGTGGAAGCATGTGTAACCAGAGCAAGACTTGGGCCTTGTTGGCATAAACTGAAGTTCGAAAGAATGATTGCTTGTAGTGTACGTTGTGTTCCTCTTGAATTCAGTACGGTTGTTGTTGCATTGTCGCTAACAGTGATCACCTGACGTACCTGAAGGGTGCGTTTTTCATTCCTCTGAAATTCAGTACAGCTGTCACTGCTTTGTGGCAATCCGTCATCACCTGACATTTCTACCTCAGTCCAGAGCCAAAGCTGTGAAAAGCAATACAGGTGTTCTCTGTTGAAGTTTTCAACAGCTTGGCCTCAAAAGGACGCACTTGTCAGTTGAATGCATATACATATACAATGAGGGAATAGGACAAGAATATACACAGTTTACAAGTTCCATGAACTTTTGTGTCACAAATTTCAAAATTTCTTTTTGTGATCATTTTCCTTTTTTTATTTGCAGCAGAATCCCTTATGTGTATTTTTCTTTTTTGATGATTGTTCTATATTATTGCTAGCCATAAAAGGACCAAGTGAGTGTGGCTGAGGCATAAGTAAAATGGATAGAGCTGTTTGTTTTTTTTTTTTTTCATCATCCAGTTCAGAAATATCAAAGTCGTTTTCACGTACATCATGTACATTCAGGCGTATGGTATGGGTGTGTATGTGGGGGACACCAAAACAGGAGGGGGAAGACACGCAGCAGATGTACATACTCCAAACACATGCAACCAGTGTCTTTCTTTTTCTCGTTTTTATTGATAACAAAGCGTTGATACATTTAGCAATAAAAGACTGGCTGCAGAAAGGACTGACGATGACGAAACAACTAGCAGAGTGAGAAAGACATAAACTGAAGAGACCAAAGACGGGGAATACAGGGCCTAAGGCCCTCTGCTACACATGACAGCCCTCGGGGCCAGTACAGTGATGATCAAGTCCTTGGAAATACTAACTGTGCACAACGATAGGGGCCTGGCCAGCTGCACACACGCACACTCACATACGTACAAACTTTGCACCTTGTGTTGCTTACTGGCTAAATTGGCTTAATAATGACATGGATGCCGTGATCAACTGAAAGCCAGTGCAGAGCAAAGCGGGGTGCAGCGACGAAAGAGGACATTGTCAGTGGGAGGAGAATGTCGGTGCGACAGTTGGTCACACCAGGGTTAAAGGACAGTATCCACCAGACAACTCCAGTACAAACCAGTGGTAGCCATGGGCTCAACAGAAGCAGAAAAAGCAGTGTTTATAATTTAGTTCATTTTTCATTCTTCCACAATGTCTCTTTTCGGCTTAAAGAATACAGCATTGACACTGATCATGTTCACTTTTGTCTACTCACCCATAATCAGCTTTGGCAAAGCTTTCAGTTGATCCAAGATAGAACCAACACTTTTCTGATCATATGTACACTCCCAGAACAAAGTAATCGCTTAGGTGCTGCATCACTGACACACAATGGGCCATAACTTGAGGGCCCCTGCCTGAAATATCACAATGAAGTAGTCTAACACAAAACTACACAGGACAAGACTGGAGTTAAAAACGCCAGAAAGAAAGATATCGGCAACATCATTCCAATCCAAATGAAATTCGATTCATCAATAAACATCAACACGGTTTGACAAAGCACAAGTCTTCACTTTCATTGTACAAAAAGTCACTTTGAAAATGTACAGCAACATGAGCGTGTAAATGCGGGTAATAGACTATTGTACTTCTCTCCCAGCTGAAACAGATGGCTGTTGTGCTTCTCTTCTGGTGCCAATGGCAAAGTGAAACATGACGGTTGTAATTCTCTCCGGCAGTATATCAATGGAATATATATCACTAAAAAGATTGGGCCTCCCTAATTTGTGTGTTGTCTCCAGCCCGCAAGAATATGGGACAAAAAAGGGTCAATGATGAGGACATTGAAATCCGCTGTAGGTTCTCACTGATGGTGTGTCGTGCTCACACTCCTGGTTGTGGAACCCACAGGGGATGACTGAAGGCAGGACAGGACAGAGATCTGCTGTAGTTTCTCTTCCAACTCTCTCCATCTACTGACAGGTTTGAGACAGCACCAGAAGCCAAAGTGGCGTAAACATTCACAGAATTGCATATCTGGGAAACGACGGCCGTTTCTCCCACCAATGCTGCCTTTTAGCACAGAAGCAGTGTACCAAGATGTAAAACAAGGACTGTATGTATAACAAAGCATGTTGACATTGCAACCAAAGACACCGCCTCTTGTCTTTGGCTCCCCAGCAGGACGCGGCCAGTGCTGTCGGGGCCAAGTGCGCCCACGAGCGGCGCGGGTGGGCCCTGCTGGGTATGTGACATCTCCTTTGTTGTGTTTCTGGGCCATCCAATGGAACGTTAGCAACTGAAGCAGACTGAATGAGGCACGAGGGGCGCTGTGGAGACTGTCTTGCCTATGGTCCCACCCCTCCCTACCCTGCCCTCCCCCATCTCTCGCAGACTGGCAGTTCCTATCACTGCCGGCCCTCCGAATTCTAGGGCTTGTGGATGTGTGTTATCTCCTCCTTTTGACCTGTGCCGTCACTCCCCTCACCACCTGCTCCCCTGTTGTTGGTAGTTGTGACATTTTGCTGGCCGTCTGCCGTGCTGTTAGAAGGGAAGAAAAGGGACGGCCATGTTGATGCGCTTGGGTTACCATTATATTGCACTTCCTGAATTATATTGTCACTTCATCTTGAAATTCTGCACTGTCATTGGTTACAGCTATGTTTATGTTGAGTACGTGTCATCTCCATGTCTGTGTGCTGGACATAGACTTGGCTATCACAGGTTAATGTAATGATGTTCATGACGTGCGTCAAGCTCCAAGGCTGTTGCGTGGTGCTGGACATAGAATTGGCTAGCATCACAAGTGAATGTAATGTTGATATTCCTGTGTGAATCCAAGCTACATGGGCTTGTGTATATTTAAAGATAGTTAGCCAGACCCGCTCAATACTAGATCATTACTTGGCCGGACCTAGAACATTACTTGGCCGGTCCTACTTGGCCGGTCCTGCTAGGTACCAGACCATAAACACCATGCTGTTGTGAAATTCTTCCATCTTTCACTTTGATTTCAACTGAAGACTGCCGCTTGACAGGTTATGGGTTGATAGGAGAACTGCTGGTACATGCATACAGACGTTTTCATTTCGTACAGAGCACTGTTGCAAAGTACCTTTATCTCCTAAACATGCTCCTCAGTGAATTTGGTTATGTATGACTTGATTGTTTAAGGTATCTGATCTTGGATCATGCTTTGATATGTGTCCATAGGCAACCTATCAAGTGGCTGAAATGCAAAGAACATGTAGATTTTAAAAGCAACCACGCATTGTGTGAAAGAGTCGTATGGGGAGGTGCTCGTCTTGCAGCAACGAGAAAGCAAAGAAAACTCTATTCCACTAGCGGCATGTCACTCATCTATGGCAAACTCCACTCTCCCGAAGACGTTCACAACAGTTCTGAGGCAAGGATAATTTTATACTGCAAAAGGCTCATCAATGTTCAAAGGAAAAACTAGGCATACCATACTGCAAACTAATGTTCTGAGGGAAAAGAAATATCGAACATACGAAGAATCGTAACTCGTTATTAGTTATAGAAAATGTTATAAGAAATGAAAATCACTTTCCCGAACATCTGAATTGTCGTAACCACTTATTACTGCTATCAAGGAAAAAAAAAATCACATCCTAAAACATCTGAAGTGTAACGTCTTGTAACTGCTGTAAGGTAAAGAAAATTCTCAAAGGGAAAAAAAATCACTTTCTTATGCATCTGAAGTGTCGTTGTCCTTATTACTGCTATAAAGTGAAAATTCCGCTTTTCCAAGACTTAAACGACCAAGCACTACGGTTCCATAAAGGAAAAATCGCTTCCCAACTGACTTTGTGTAATGAATGACTGCTCACTTTGTGCCACAAGTTTTACTTTTCCGGACTGGCTGTCATTACTGTTCGAGCAAAGAGAATTTCTCTTTTTAAAAAAAATCTGTCTGTGGTGCATTCTGTCTCTGACAAGGTGTAGAACACCAGCCGACTCTAATCATCTGTCTAGAACGCGTTTTCTCACAAGAAGAAGAAGTAGTCAGAACAGCCAGACAACGCTACGGTGGTTCTCTGAGAAGGCATAGAACAGCCAGACAACGCTATGGTGGTTCTCTGAGAAGGCATAGAACAGCCAGACAACGCTATGGTGGTTCTCTGAGAAGGCATAGAACAACCAGAAAACGCTACTCATCTGCCTGAGAAGGTATAGAACACTCATCTATTTGTATTACATAATCGGGTAACAGAATCCAATTGTGGGTTTCTTTCTGAGGCTGTATATAGAACAACCAGCACACCTTACCTATCCATCTGTGAATAACAGGTTAGTTCCAAGAGGCTGTTGGACATCCAGCAAACGGGTATAGAGTAGGTTCTCCCGTTGGAAGAAAATTTTTCTTTTTTTTTTTTTCTTTTTTTTCTGGTGCGTGTTCCCACGATTCAGACTAGCGACACAAGAGAAGTAACATACTTTGAGGTGGGACAAAAAAAAACAACAACAAAAAAACAAAGAAAAACACCAACCAACACCAAAGCCTTTAGCTAATGCTTTTCGTTGCAATATTGGTAACGGAAGAGTTGAGTGAGTGTCGGTCAGTCTGCGTACATTGGCAGGTTAACTTGGTGATGTGCTTGGACATGTCTACGCCATCATCCTAAACGAACGCACGGCAAGGCAACGATTTAGGAGGAGGTTGCTGTGCATTTGTATAGTAGTCTGTTGTTTTATCGACCTGTTTGCTAAATGAAGCGTGAACTTTTTCAGTGGAATGATCATTTGCAGCCCGTCACGAACCATGTGCTCAGAATGTTCGTTGTAATGTCCACCCGTCACTCGTCCCTCTCATCCTCTAACTGTGAGCCTTTGCAGCTCTTACTGTTGAGGAATCCTGCAGTGGCCGGCTTGTTTGCCATCGCCCTCTGAAAGTGATTGCCACTTGGAACATTTTGAAAATCATTCTCCGAATCATTTGTTTTGAGTAAAATAAATGATTGTGTGTTTCTGTTGAACTGCCAACATGACCTTGTCGTACTGATTGATTGGCATTGCGCTTGACTGATCCGTCTCTGTCATCCCAACTTCTAAAGCGAACAAAGCGCACATGCAACCATATGGTTAGTTCAGCAAGTGGTATCTTCCAATTTTTCCTCAGACATTTCAGCGTTTTCTTTCTCGACATATAACGTGTCTAAGAATGTGCGTACATATCCTGCCATTGATTTGAATTCAATTTAAGTATCTTCTAAAAGAAAAAATGTACAGCCATATAAAACAATAATAGCAACACGTGAAAGACATCACAGAGAATCTGAAGTGAGGACTCTTTGGGCTGTTTTAACGAACCTAATATATACAGTCCATGTAATCGGGTAATTGACTACCAGACTATGTGATTATTATTATTGCCATCTACGTCTTGGTACACTGTCAACTCCAATCATGCACTCTGTGGTGGAACTCGTCTGAGTTTGGCATCCGGGCGACAGGATCTGGGTCTGAAAACCACATTCCGATACCATTTCGTACATTTCAATCGAACGCTCGTATCTTGACAGAGAACAGCATGACAATTCTTAACAAAAGTGCATGCTTTATGCTTTTTTGAATGACAACATATGCCGAGGATAGACATTTTTATGCTTCAGTTTCAGTGCTTTATAGTTTAGTGGTGGTTCTAAGTGTTCTAGTGTTGGTTGTAAGCGTTTTAGGTAAGCGAATTGGTTTCATAAGATATGATAATTTCAAGCGAAATATGTTCACATGTATAATGATTGAGCGAATTCATGATGGGGCTTTCAGGGGAACAAATATTGCTGGGGTCGCTTAAAACGTTTTTAATGGTGCTGGCTAAACCTCTGGTATACATAAAAGTTTAGGTTGGCCAGATCTTGTGTGCCTAAGGTTTAGGTTAACCAGTTTGGTGTGTCCGTGGTTAAAGTGGGCTAAGTCTTGTGTGCTTAAAGTTTAGATTGGGCAGGTCTGGTGTGTCTATGGCATAAGTTGGCCACGTGTGGTGTGCCTAGGGTTTAAGAATGGCTGGGCTACAGAACAGCAAATCGACGAGCTCACATCAGAGCCCAGCAGAGGGTGAAACGTTCCTGTGTGGCCCGGTAACTGAATTCCGTTATGCCTGTGTTAGTTCGAGGGAAAACGTGTGATACGGACAGGTCAGGTCCGGTGATTTATAGCCCAGCCGACCAGGAAGGCCGTTTTTACGGTTGAGAAGCAAACCAACCCAGAAGTGAGTGATGGCCACCGCCAGGTCGTCATCCATAAACACAATCATGATAGTAGTACCAGGTATGATAGTACCTGGAACACAGATTGCGACAAAGTCGGGCCCGGTAGTACATTGTCGACTGGGTTGTAACTAAAAATAACTGTCATACTTCTTGATGGCCATCCAACCAGGATAATGCTATGTATGTTTCGTGTAGTAAAAAGACAACATTTTACGCAATCATTCATATTGGATAAAAGGGAGAGCTGGGAGTGAGGGGTGGTGCGGGGAGTGTATGTCAATCCTTCAAAAAGCGCAAGATATGAGACCAAAACCTGACGGGCGTTGTTTGAGCCAGGCCCCGTAGTGATGGAGTTGAACTATATGTGGGGAAAGCCCATAACTGTTTGACAACACAAAGTCTTCTTTTCCTCTCACAGACCGCTTAAAAAAAATCTTGCAGTCTTCCCAAGAAATTACGTAAACATCCTTTTAAAAAAAATATAGTGACCGGAAATGAGAAACGCCCAAATTGACAGATTAGGGCGGCAGTGAACGAGCGCAGGTCCTTTATGTTCAAACAAAGAACGGCAGCACGTCCAGTGCTGAGAATTATGCACAGTTCCCCCGCCTGTCCAGCCTGATTCTGTACACTATACATCACTCATCCAACCTCGGCCTAATGCGTAGTAGAGAAACGACGTCTGGTCCTAGCATCACCAACAAAGCTAAAGTATCACCATTGAAAAAAAAATTTACAAGGAAAAGATCATTCATTGTACATAAGTTGTCGTTCCATTACTAGACTGTAGCGATGCGTCGTCCACAAAGCGACAAAGAGCAACAGAGGTCGTAGAAGAGAGACGTCATCAAATAAGGAACACACCACGCCACACATTCATAGATGAGCAACAAGTATACACAGAGAGTGAGCAACATGGACACACACACATCGAGGGAGGGGAGCAAACACGCACACACAAAACAAGGATATGTACACAAAACGAGGTGAGGTGAGAACCAGAGCACACGTGCCTGAAGAGACGTGAGCAACGTGGACTGACTCTGAGAGCGATGAGATGAGCCACAAGGGACGGGCAAACAGGGCCCCTACATCTAGAGGTGAGCCACGAAAGACATGCTGACACAGGCATGTCGGCGACAAGGACATTTGATTCACGCATAGAGGTGAACAAAAGGACGCATACACAGAGCGGTGAGCCTAAAGAATGAAGATGCAAGAGGTGAGCAAACGAACGCATACACAGAGCGGTGAGCCAAAAGAACGTTGACGCAAAAGGTAAAAACCCCAAGGACATCTACAGAGAAAAAGATGAGCCCCAAGGACCCTCCCACCCTACCCAGATGATCAGCACCAGAACGATCCTCACGACACCGAGAACTTGTAACCTCCACCACGTGTCGAGGGATCCCACATTCGGACCAAACTCACGCCACACGACTGCTTCAATCACGCCTCATTAAATGCTTGTTTTGTATGCTTTCTCTCGTCTTTTGTGGGGGTAAAAAATCCGAAAAGCCAAGAAAATGCAAAGTCGGCAAACGCACATGAAGGAAAGAAGGGCACGTGAAGGAAAGAAGGGCAAGAGATCCCTCCCATATATAAACCTGGCAATTAACTTTCACGATTATTGCGATGCGTAAAAATGAAACGATAGGGACCACGGTGATTACTAAAGAAAAACCACACACAGGGTAAAGAAAACACACGGTAAAAAAAACCACACACAGGGTCTTGATCAGGGTCCTGGACAACGGTTTGCTCATGTGCAAGCAAGAAAAAAAAATGAACATAGACTGGGTGGGGAACGAGAGAAGGGGGGGGGGGGGGGGCATTCAAGAGTGAATTAACATACACACATGCACTGAGTATCGCAATTTCAAGAAGGAAATAAGGACGACATGAACATCAAAATCAGATCAGTCTTACACCTTTTACACCTTGCAGCACGAAAAAATCTCTTGGCAAAAATCAGTGCCAGGAACATTTTAACATTGACGAAGGTGGTGATATTGGCGATGATATAGATGATCATACTATCCACTGGCCATAGTCAAGATAACAAAACAAGGAGGAAAAAAAGTATAGACGTTACTTACTGATTGCGCTGGATGCTTTCAAGAAGAATGTCAATGCGGAACAACTATAAAGATACTAAAGGTGAAACGATGTCCAAACTCTTTACATGACTAACGACCGCTCATGGCTGGCTATGTCACGAGCTGTTGGGTAAATGGTCACTACCTTATGCTTGTTAAAGGTTTAAGTCCTATAGCCTACTGGTCGCAAGATAAAGAGATTATCGTGTCCAAGGTATAAAGAATGATCGAAGGTGGAACCCAGCCCTCTCCTTGACTTGACCTTCTTTGACCGGAATCGGGTGACCATCTACAGCTGCATGAACAGAGTTTTTGAGACCAAATGATCTGACCCCATCCAGAGGAACGCTGCAGACGAATGAATGCTCCAATTACTGGACAGTGGGCCCCTCGATTACAACGCTCTGCTTCAAACATGGGCAACATCTCTGATCTTTTGTAAAGATGGACATGACAACGCCCTGGATCTGCTGAAAAGGGCTTGACAACGCACAGACTTGCTTTAAACGTGGGCTCGACGACGCTCACACCCGAGTAAAAAAAAAGTTTGACAACTCCCTTGTCTGCCATAAACAAGGGAAAGACAAGCCCCTCATCGGATACAAACATGGGATAGACAACAGCCTGGTCTGCTGCAAAGCAAGGGTTTGACGATGCCCCAATCGGCAACAATCATGGCTTGACAACACCGGAATCTACAATGACCTCCCTGATCTGCTACAAACTAGGTCTTGACCACTCCGTTCTATAAACAAGGGTTTGGCAACGCTCTGATCTGCTATAAACATGGTCCTGACATCACTCCGATCTGCAAATAAAAAGGCATTGACAACGCACTGATCTGCAGTGAACAGGGGCAGAAGTGATATCGGATCAGTAAGCAATGAATGAAGGCTTGACAACGCTCTGATCCGTCATAAACAAGGACTGACGACACCCGATCTTGGTTTCTCCAACAACACAAAAGGTATGTGCTACCAATAAAGCAACTCGAGAGAGAGAAATAAAACGGACAAAAAGGGGAGGTATATAATTTGACGTGATTCGGCAGTCGAGACCGAAAGACGTCGCCCGCTGAAACGGAGCAAAAAGAGGGCAAATGAATTGAACATGTCCTTCGCACATGCCTCCAAGCAGGTAAAACATTTTGTAGGGCAACATATTGGTAAATGGTCAAACTGGCGGGCTGGTCAGCACGAACGACCAAATGTGACGGTCATCGAGTAGAAGTAGAGTTCTCTTTCGCAGTAATAAGAACCATAGCTCCTTGGACGTTGAAAGGGCATTGTGGGGGGAACACGGGCTGGGTGGAATTTAAAAAAAAAAAAAAGTTGTCGGTCTTTGAATGTATGATCGATACCATACAATGAGGGCGCGAACAATTTAGGGCAGAAAACTGAGACACTCGGGCATCTGATGCAGTTTTGAACGGTACATGTAACAGAAAGACAAACAACACGGAGGTTTGTAAGTAAACAAACGGTACACAAGCTGCGCAAAGTTCTATGAGAGCTCTTCTCACAGTTGAAATGCCATTTCTGTCGTGTAACTGGTTCTATAAATTCTAACCGTACTGTCCCCCATGCTAAGATGGCTTACCATTAAGGCCATGCACAATAGAACACAGCCACATTTAATCCTGTTTGCGAAGAGTCTTGACAGTAGGAAATAGCAGCATGAAGCAGCCAGTGAAAATGCGCCCATATTTTCATTTGAGCCAAAGGTGAAAGATGCCGCAGACATTTCATCCTGATTTTCAGCGGTATTTTCAGTGTAACACGAGTCCACGTTGTTGTCCAGGGTACTGGTCCGACGGTCAAACTGACATCTGCAATTAAATCTGTTGCCTTCTAACATTTATAATGGTTTCTCCCTCTTTAAGACGGTCGTACCAAAAGCCCTGTAAAACGGACATACATTATCTTGAAAAATACGTTTGGTCTCTCCATTACAAATATATTTCCACAAGCAGTTTAAAACTGCTGTTTTAGAGAATGATAAATGGATTTATGGAAGAAAAAACTTTGCGCGATTGTAAAAGACACGCTGCTCCTCTGCTACAGAGGGAGGTTGGTCAGAGAAATTACTGAAACGCTGACGGACAAGAAAGCCAAAAACAAGGCACCGAGAGTAAATTCTCAGTCAATTGTATTAAACTGATATCAAAGAGGCTTGTCTCTCCTCTGTAATGATCACGACAATGAAAACAATGTTCTAAGAAATGCCCCCACCCATCCACTCTTCCCTCCCCTATGGCGACGCTATCGGCATCATATTTGTTAATATATTACTGCTAGTGTTGTTTCTAATGCTTATTTCTGACGTATGCTAAGGGCAATGACCATCATTACCTACGCTTCTCTCGGTGCACGATTATTCTCCTGTTAATTGCGATATTCTAAATTTCAGTTAGGAGTAATGAAAATGTGCTAAGTGACGTGTTTCCAGCTGCGTGGGGGGGGGGAGGGGGGGGGGGGGGGGGGGTGGGGGGGTGGTGGGTGGTGGTGGTGGTGACAGATTGTCCAAAGACCGGGCAGCAGATATCAACATCGCCACATCAACTGGACTACAGTCTTCATCCTTTTTGTTACTGAATGGACAGCAAAGCAGTCTGTAAACACAAGGCATTCCAGAGACAAAACCCGACACACACGACTGCTACTAATACAATATGATAAATGCCAAGCCTGTTACCATTGGAAGCATATGCACCACTAACAATGTAAAAGTGACATTAAAGATAGCAATGTGAGCAAATGATATTACAGATTCTACTAATCACATGGACTTTGACAAGCACTGGAACAAGAGTTTCATTATTTATGACAGTTCTGCCCTGACTGGCGGCAAAGGCAGACATACAATTCACTTTCCTTGAATCAGGCGGAAGTTTTGCCGGAGAAGAACAAGAAATTCAATTTCAATGTTACGAGGGGTAAACACGAAATGAAACAAAAATCAAGAGTATTTTTCGTCCAATTTCAGTCTTTTCTGACTAATTTGGATCTGAGAAAAAGACATAGATCTTTGTGTTACAAATTCAAGAGAAAAAGTATTGAATTTTCATTTAAACATTTCAGTCCATTTTCAATCACAACAGTGTAATATCTGACGGGGAAAAAAAGCCTCAAACCAAGACGAATAGTAGGACAGCACTAGTAATAAGAGCATCATAAAAACCAACATTCATTCAAAATCATGCATCCACCGGTAAGAAAAAGCACAACATATATACCAAGATGCAAAGCTGAAGAGACATAGGATGCAAATCTATGATCAAATATTCCAGACCCCCAACCGCCCCTGAAAAAAAAAGCAGTGTAAAAAAGATGGCAAGGGCTTCAAACGAGATACAGACAAAGCCAAAGGTACATGAGTAATTGTACAATGACTCGCACGTTTTGCCGTTCACATAGCTGCTTTGTTCTCCTAGTGATGCATTTCCGAAAAGGCACAGAATATCTTTTGGGTTATAAATTGGTTTTTCTTCTTCGTTTTTTGGTTTTCTGAATTCTCCGTCTATGATGTATTTCCGAAACTCCTTTAAAAAATGTTCCTCTCATTCGACACCGAAACATTTGCATATACAGACGAAGAGAATTTTGTTACATATTCACATTCCAAACTCGGTATACATTGTGTGGTGTGTGTGTGTGTGTGTGTGTGTGTGTGTGTGTGTGTGTGTGTGAATTGTTTTGTTCATTTAGACATTACAAAAAAAGGGGAACGAAAAAAAGGGGAACGGAATTATGACGCACTAAAATAAACTTTTTTTTCTGTTTGTAAGAAAATTTTTCCTGACCTTGTTCTAAAGAAAAGACCCCCCCCCCCCCCCCCCCCCCCATCCTAACAGAAAATATGTTCAGCGTAATTCGAAATAAACTGCACATCAGAATCTGTTGGAAACACTTGCTTACCCTTAATCATAGCCTTCAGCAACTGAAAAAAAAACAAGAACAACAACAACAACAAAAAACCCACCAAATACACACGAGACTTTATCTCAGGATAACAATTACATATCCCGATCAAAGCAACGAATAAGGGGAAAAAATCAACTCGATTACCAGAGGAGATGTGTTCAGATTTTCGAATACACCATGTGCTGTACAGGAACATTTTATGGTATGCATGTCCAGACAACACACATGACACGTCTGAATTTTCATTTTTTCCGTCAAAATAAGAGTCAACAAAATAACCCCTACGGCCTACAGAGATAATTATCGGTGGTCTTTCAAAACAGCATATGTGCACCAGAATGTAAAGTAGCAATCAAGACGATGTAAAGTAGATCATATTGCAATTTGCACGTTTAAACCTAATGAACGGTTGTTGATGATTTTTTTTAAAAAACGCAGTACAAGCAGATACAAGTGAAGCACATTTGAGATGCTTTTCAATACTTTCGTTTTCTTTCTAAACAGAATACACTGCTGTATTCTTAAAAAAAAACAAAAAAACAACCAACAAACAACAAATCACAACGGCAATTTCTTAAAAACTGAGATAAGGGTAATTATAACAGTAATAATAACAAAAACAACTATAGTGATAACAATAAACAAACCTGAAACGTTAAACACCTCTCAACTGAATTTGTTCTGAATTCATAAAAGATCCTCTGCTCCCAACAGGCGTGTGTGTGTGTGTGTGTGTGTGTGTGTGTGTGTGTGTGTGTGTCACAGTTTGATAGATCGTCCAATAGTTGTAATAAATGATAAAACTCCCAATCTTTGTAACTAATATACGTTTCAGGAGAAGAGTTGCCTTTAGTGGGTAAAGCAAAAAAGTGCACACTTGTGCGAAAGCATGCACACGCACACTAACACATACACACGCACTCAGAGACGGTGATAGTTTGCCATATGTCTACAACGTGATGTTCAGAATGATAAAGCTCAAATCTCAAAACAGCTATCGTCTGAGTACTATCGCCTGTGTATTAAAAACCAAAGCAAACAAAATGTTGTCATCTCTTGATCCTGATACATTAGATTAACAGTCAACTGACAGTCACCATCTGAGTGTCATCAACATTGGATCCGGCAGTCAACACATCAGATCAATAATCAATGGAACGTCTGCATACCAAGTTAATATGACCCCAGTGTTCCCTGCTTAACAGCCATCCAGGAAGCATACCACGGAACCATTCAGCAATAAAGAACAACCAGAGCACTACTTCATACGTCACAGTGGCCAAATAGCCCAGCTTGGGGAAAAAAAAGGAAAGAAAAGAAAAGAAAACAAAACAAAACACTATGTGCATTTGAGTATAAACTCTCGAATCAAGGTCGTGCCAATACGTTCTCATTTTATAATCGTTTTGACAGAAAAAGGAATTTAAAAAAAGGGGGGAAAAAACCCTTCCCACACACATACGCATTTCAGAATACGAACCCAAATTCCCTCCTTGCGTAGTTTTGCTCTCATCTCAGTCTAATGACGTTTCTTTTCAATCGGTCAAATGGGGTATTAGCCGTTTTCAAGCAGTGTTCACAATAAGTTACGCTGGTTCTTGTTGCCTATAAAGCTAGCTCTCCCCTCCCCTCCCCTCCCCCGAGCTCCTTTCCTCCCTCCTTTCCCCCTCCGGTCACTCCAATTGTTTTAAACGTTGAAAATGATCGTATTCTGCACGGATACAGTGAATGCATGTAATTACCGCTGGTGGTCCAGATTAAGCCAGACTACAGCTTCTCATTTTGTGCCTGATGCCAGTGAAAAGATAGTCAACCGCAGGGAGGTATATATTCAACACAGAAATACATGAACAGGTGTTGTCTTAGCGCTGTAAAAGTTCAACAATCCAGTTCAATGACCCTGGGGGAAGGGTGGGGGTAAAAAAACAAAACAAAACAAAAGAAAAAAAACTCAATCAAACCAAGACAAAAGAGTTCACAACTGTCGAAAGTTGTCAGTGGTACTGTTTCGTCTAGATCAGTTGAAACGCCTTCACGGCGCTGGCGCCTTGGCTCAGGACCTACAGTTAGGAGTTTGACCGGAGATCCTGATTCTTAGGACAACGAGAAGTAACTTTCTGGAAGTGAAACTTTTTAAAGCCATGTCCATGTCTCATGCGCGAAGTGTACTGTCTAACGGGCAGCCTATCTATGTTTGCAGGGGAAACGCTGGACGTCCCTGCGTGCGGACTGTCCAAAATATGCTTTGCAGATTGCCACAGACCAAGATTTAATAGGCTGTTGTTTTCGAATCGGAAGAAGAATGGTTACCCCAAGACTGTCACTTACAACTTGTGCTCTGTGCAGTCTGTGCTGTTTTGGAGGAAAGGTAATGGGAACTGGTCACTTATGCTTTGTACACAGGTTAGTCCTCTATAGTATTTTGAGGGGGAGGAAAATATGAGATTTAACAAGTTCAAACTGGAGACCTCGAAAACTAAATCAGACATGCATATTAAAAAATGCCTACCAGCAGCGCCGTTCATTGGTTTCGATGCCTATTTCACAAAACGTATTTCCAAAAGCATACAAGCAAAATAAAGAGCACGTCGTGAAATGACCGCACGTGCCAACAGCTTCAAAAACTTTCATATAAATGTAGGTTGTGTCGCTCAAGAAACGCCGCACTGTGATGAAACACGTTTTCTTTTGCTCCATTGGTGTGAACTCAAAAGATGATGGGAACTTCGTGGATCGAGATCAGTTTCACTGACGACGCGGCGAGATTCTCGCGAGAGAAGCAAGTTGTCGCGTTTCTTTGCGACAACTTGTGGAGAACAGATCTAGATATTGGCTCGGGAGTTGCTTATATGCTAGACGTAAATGGCTGCACAATGAATCGAATTGGTGACAGCTTGACACCCCTCCTTCCCCTCCCCATCTTTAAGAAACAGTGATGTGGCTTCATCACAAAAATGGCACCTTCACAAAAGTTATTTTCAAATTCCTGTTATCGTTTTTTTTTCTTTTGTTAAATTATCATAATCATCATCATAATCATCATCATAATCATCTCTTTTTAGCCGGCTAAGTGGTCAAAAGCATAAGGAATACGAACATATCTTAATTACGGTTTACTGCATTTGCACAATCAATCGTGATATGGTCACGTCACATTTATCTTGAACTTCCCATACTCGCGCAAGGTAGCACAGCACGAAATCACCTAAATACTAGAAAAAATAAATTGTAATCGAACATAATTATTATTGGTGCAAATTTTCACGTTACCTATACACCCCCCCCCCCCCCCCCCCCACCCCCTCGTAATAGTTATCGGCTGCAATTTGGACAGATTGTGAGGAATCTCTCGCAGTGTGGCATTCGTGTCCATCTGTTGTTTGATACTGCCGTTATCACACACCCCAGGTTGAAGCTTAAGTTCATGGAATCCGAGCCAGAGTCAGAAACCCGTTTGGTGGTAAAAGCCAATCAAATGAAATTCCACCCAGCGGCACGCCTTGGGCGACCTAGAAGTCAGAAGTCACTCTCCCACGTGTTCGCGCTAACCAACCCTAAGTTGGATTATCCTGCGCGCGAGTATAGCCTGTGCAGCGCCGCCGCACCGTTTCCAGACCCATCTGTCTACCGGACGACCGCGGGATGGGTCTTCCTGGTATCAGACACAGTTGGTCGTCTGCTCGATGTCTACAAGTGACTCGGCTCTCGGATCGCCATCGTTCTGTAAATACATTCACAATAATCTGGGGAGACTTGAGAGAATTTGGCGTGAAAAATGTGAATAGTTTTAGGTTAAGAATACATTTAGAACTCGTCACATTTGAAAATAGTGATCAGACAAAAATAGATAACGTCTTTGGTAAGATTGGTAGTAACAGAAATATTCACGTTTGCAGAATAAATAAAATCAAACCGTGTAGCCTACAAAACACGTTTTAAGAACTTTGAAACAAACACATTATGCAGCTGAAAGGAAAACATTTTTTTTTAACCTGAAGTACGCAGAGTTTTTGCAGGGATGGTCTCTTCAACAGCTCCGTGTATACATTATACAAAGTATATCCAGTACCATATGTTTCGCATGTGTCCTAGGGTCACCCTCCCCCATTCCACATAGTTCACATATTAGTGAAATTTAAATGTTTGTTCTTATTTGTTTCCACCATAAATTTGAGCTCCTTTGTTTTTGCTTTCTTCTGTAACATGGAACTCCCCTTGCAGCCTCAAAATACTTCACACCGAGTGGTCCTTACTGTGTGCAGGGCTGTTGATGTTAGAGTAATTATGATGTGAATGCCAGATGATACATCATATTTTCATGGCAGCGGGAAAAAAAAAGGTTTCGATCTCTGGATATAACACTGCCGACATGCCAAAGGAGAAAAAGAATGACAAGAAAAAAGACGTCATGTTGTGCAAAAAATAATGCGAAAACGCGCAGGATACATCTCTCACACTTTCACCGTGCCTTAATGAGGACGACTCTGCTTTTATGGCCCACCCCCTCCGAACTTCTTTCCCTCCCGGCTTGCCTCTTAAAGCAGACGAAGAAAGTACCTGCAGAATCTGCCTGTTCACTTCAGATGTTCCTGTTCCTGAGCTGACAGAGCCAAGATGGAATTTGTAGTGGACCGCTAAGGAGAACGCTCTCAGCAGTTTATCAGTATTGCGTTGTCCAGACACTTGTCATTTTTCTTACCGGTACATGAACTTTAACGCCTAACGAGACGGTAATCATTGCACCTGTACCAGGGATGCTTAGTTTAATGTACAGAGACTGTGGATGAGCTACCTAGAGGCTTGTTCTTCTGAACACTTTTGTCCCCCCCCCCCCCCCCCCCCTCACAAATCCCTTCCAGTACGTATCTTTATCTATATGCTGGATAGCCACAGTGGACATATATGCATAACATTTATCCATGGTCAGGTCTGTGGTGGTGTTCGTGGGCTGGATGTGCATGTGCGAGGACCTGGAACCTCGGGTCGCGGTCTCGTCCGAAAAAAACAGAATCCTGGTCTCCACTGAAGGGGGAATCACGGAAACGTGATGGACCTTTTCGACAGTAACCACGGCAGAAATGAGGGTTCCAGGGTCACGTGAAGTAATCGGTGGAAGTGTACGAGCTCTTGGTAAATATGCCCCTTTGTGCGTGCATGTGTGTGTGTGTGTGTGTGTGTGTGTGTGTGTGTGTGTGTGTGTGTGTGTGTGTGTGTGTACATAGTGTGCCTTTACGACAGCAAATGTCTAATTTTCCTTATACCTTGAGAGCATTTACGATGCTTTGTGCCTATTTATAGCAAACTGACGGGCCTCGATAAACGTTTGACGCTAAAAACAAACAACAAAACGATGTGTCCAAACAAATCTGACGAAAATGAGACTCTGCACTTGGATAAATCTGTTGAAAACGAAACTTTGCGCTTGATGAGAAAATCGTTGTCGCCAAAGTATTAATGCAGTTGTGGTAACCGCTTAAAAGGTAACCAAACAGCAGAAATAGGACGGGGGAGGCGGAGGGGGGTGGGGTGGGCACTAGAGACGGACGGGTGAAACAGAAGAGTCAGAGGAAGAGGCGAGAAGGGATCGGGGTGCCCAAACTTCTGAGCCTTCTCCTGCACTGAGAAAGTGCCCAGCCAGGCTGAGTTACAGATGCAAGTGATACAAGTCAACAAATAAACAAACGGATAAAAAAAGAAAAAAATATTCGGGCACTGAAAAAAAAAAGGGACAAAACAGGGCGGCAAAATCGTCGAAAACTCAAGGGTCTGGGCATTAATGTGTAAAGTCCTTCATGCATATTCATTTTGTTTTGGTGCATGGATTGATGAATATATCTAGAAACGCATCAAGACAGCCTCACAAACCCATCTCGTATTGCAATGCGGAAAAAAAAAAAAACTTCAGATTTAAAAAAGCGCTTCTCTTACGTCAGAACTTTCAGTTGATCAGTGCGCACGACGAGGGTATGTACAAACAGGATTTATAAAAAAGTTATCAACTGGTCCTAGAGTAAATAGTGTTCACTCACAGACACACACACCCTTCTTCCCCTGTCATCATTTAAAAGTCATATACATTATTTTTACAAACCACACACACTTTTTCCACTCTGATCTTTTGAAAGTCATATATATTACTTTATACATTGCTTTGGTTTTCCCCTTAAACTTGGTTCTGTCATGTAAACCAGCATCTGTGTATCCAAAAAATAAGCCTTTTCTTTTGTTTTTTTACGGTCTCGTCTCCTTTCTTTTGCTTTATTACGGTCTCGTCTCCTTGAATGGACTCCACAAAAATTTGAATTTTTTACGTTTGTTTTCCTTCGTGTAGGGTATTTATTTATTTATTCATTTTAAACATTCCTCTCCATTGTCTCACAGTGTATTCTATGAGTTGGGGGGAGAAAAAGAATCGTCACAGGCGTGGTGCCTACATTGAAATTAACGTAATTCTGACATTTGAAACTTTATTTAAAACACGGGTGATTTGACGAGAAAGTGGATCATAACAGGCCAGGAGCAAAGGAACACTGACAATTTTACTTGGTAAACTAAAAATATTTTCTATTGAACCTCTGTTTCAAACAATGAAGATGCGACAAGAATGCCCAGGTGTGAGCGTGTGTGTTGTGTGTGTGTGTGTGTGTGTGTGTGTGTGTGTGTGTGTGTGTGTGTGCGTGTGTGCGTGTGTGCGAGAGAGAGAGAGAGAGAGAGAGAGAGAGAGAGAGAGAGAGAGAGAGAGAGGAGGGGGGGGGGATGAAGCTCTGGTTAGGATTTAAATGGAACTGAATATGTCGGTCTTCTTACGGCGCGCACACACATGCACACAAACGCATGTAAATCTGGTAAGATAATACCGTTAAAAAAATATCAGTCAGCTTCCCGTTGTCTCGAACCTTGGGGATGAGTGTAGTATGTGGAGTAGCCTAAAGAAATCCGAAACTATTTAGTCAATAATGTAGAACTGAATGACAGCTTTTCAAAAGTGAAAAGTGAAATTTGGTATGCACGAAACAAACGGAGGCGCTGGTCCATTCCCACAAATTAACAGTAGGTTAGGGAGGGGGACGAATATTCCATACAGATTTTCACTATAAATTTCGGTTCCTTTGTAAACAATACAAAACTTGATGTGAAGCCTACCTGATCATCGATATGCATGAACTGGATGTAGGTCAATGTATCCACGATGAAACCTCTGTACAGTGGCAGGGCAGACACTGGAGCGCAGTACGAATGTGCTCGAGCAGGGAAAAACGCCTTACGAGACGTGTGCGACGTTCAGCACGCTGATCATGCATAACACTTCTGTTTATTGCATACATCAAAGTCCTGCACTAAGAGATGGGTTGCGATGTCTGTAGTTTTTTTTCCTTTTTAAACAAAGCAAACAAACTGACCTGAAATCCACATGTTTTAACATGTTTTCGGACTGGTCAATGATACTAAAAGTGTCAAACACATCTGAACGAATGTAAACAAAAACAACCCAAACCTGACATAATAAATAAAACAAAAGGCCAGTTAAGCCTCCAATTCACTTATTAAAGGGCAGTCATAACATTTAAAAACATTCACGATCCCCACGGAAAGGCCAGTCTACACTTAAATTGTCACCTCCGGTTGAAACGATCCAGGCATTCTTGCCATGAAAGAAAATGTCGCGGTGTGACTGACCACTGAGACGACTGACTCGCATCAATGATTCATTATGGAGGGAACGGAAAGTCGTCTGATGATGAACCAAAATGGCTTCTTGGCAAACCCTAGACTTCCCGCTGCAGCAGACTGTGTTCATACAGCAACACTGAACATCAACTATGGTATGGCTCAAAGCGTTCATCAGACGTTGGCGTGGTGATCCACCACCATGCAATGGCAGAGCTGGTCACAGCACCAAAGTCAGAATCCCAGACATGGGGGATACAGGGGCCCGGGGCATAGATTCCGCTCTGACGTTTCATGGAGATTGAAAAAAAGAACACAAAGAAGAGGGTGAAAAGCTGGAAGAATAGATGGGGGGAAAATGGGGACAAATCTTTTCGAAGATCAACAGAAAGAACTGAAAGAGGAACAGGAGGCAATAAAACAGAGAAGAATATGTCTAAAAGCAATACGCGATAAAAGGAAAATCTTAAAGGTAAAAACGATAATAATAACATGAAAAACCATATTAAAGCACATGTGCCGTTAGCCATCCTGTCCCAATGGACATTAAAAAAAAACACAAACATAAAAATTAGATCTGGATGTAGATGTAGAAAAGTAGATGTAGCTGACAGGCCCAAAGTAAACTTGGGTTTGTATGATTTCATATGCTTGAGACGGTACACAATGCAGATCATCAGGCAATGTCAGTATTTCAAATAAACTCCCCCTTTTTCTAACAAACAAATAATTACTGAGTAAACAACACAAACACACACACACACACACACACACACACACACACACACACACACACACACACACACACATATGCGCGCACGTACACACAAAGCCAGCACAAAAGCCAATTTTCCTGGTCCTCGCCCTCGTCCTCTCCCACCAAATGGGTATCTAAATATAACTGGTCTTTTGTGAGCACGTCTCCGCAAAATCATACAGAGCAAAAAGTGAATTACTCTTCTACGAAATAAAGGATAATTCACATTATGTTCACTCACCGATAATAATGAAGGGAACCATTTATATATCTTGAAAAAAAAAAAAATTTATGTATTGAAAAAACAACAACAAACAAAACAAATTCGATCACCTGGAATATGATATCCTCCTTCCCATAAAACAATTGTACCTTACATCCAACTTTGACAGATAAACGTGATTACGCTTTCCCCCTACATCTTACCCTTGTCCTCTAAAACATAAATCACGCCCCCCCCCCCCCCCCCTCCCCTCACAATAAGTCAAAGAAGATAAATAAAACCTGTTGCGCCAAAAAGAGAAAAAAAGAAGAAAAACCTGTTGATGAGCTTACAAAACGACGCAAACCTCAAACTGCATGCTGCCTTGCAACATGTTCGGTTCTGAACATAATGATGAAAAAAAGCACACACACACACACACACACACACACACACACACACACACACACACACACACACACACCAAAACAATTTCGGCAACATAATTCCCACGATTTTACGTAATACTATGTGAAATCATTGAGAATACTTTGTTTTGTTTGACCCCACGAATTCCTCCTATAAGGATACATGGAGGGGTCTTGTGGGAAAATGTTTAAGCTGGCAACAGTGGTCGGCAGACACAGTGCCTTAAATGAGAGGGAGGGGTGGGGTGGGGAGGCAATGGAGGGAGAACTAAAATACCTACACTGTTATCGTTTCTTACAGATCCTTAGAAACAAACGAGAGAAAAAAAAACCAAAAAACAAAAACAAAAACAAAAAAAAAAAACCCGCAGTCGATCGGCGCAGAAAAAGTGAGCGCAGCAGAGCTCCAGAGACTAGCGCAGTGCTGGCCGCAGATGTCTCGGAATCCGCTATGCGAGGCCACACCTGGCTGTCTCCCCCCCAAACCCCACTTGGGACAACGAATGACATGATACGTTTTCTGCCATCTCCCGCAGATCAAGAGCAGAGAAGATAAGCACATGTCCTAGCTTTCCCCCAGTTGGCATTTTTGTCCGAGTCCCATTTGATGGCACCGGTCACACCCTATTTCCGGGCCCCACAGTCACCGCGTGTCGTGACGGAATTGTTCCAACTGGTGGGCTGTCCCCTCTGGTGACTTTACACGCCAGCTGCTTCTTTGTCTGCCGGTCATCGAGGTCAGTCCACTGTCTGCATCTAGCCCACCCGCCATCCACCGGTGAGTGAAATTCTTACCAGCAAAAAAACGAAGATGCTTTACTTATTGCTCTTCCGTGTTGTTCTGATGACGTCAGTGTCGAGCTAGATAGCCTTCGCCCCCCCACCCCCCTTCTCCCAAACTCTCCTTGAATGAGTCGTGTCCCTGTCAGTCATGTGACTTGCGGTGGATGTCAACGAAATAACAGCACGTAACCTGACCAAGGGGAAAACGAGGGAGAGAGAAAGAGACAGAGAGAGGAAGGGGGGCGGGGGGTGTTTGGGTTGAGAGGGAGAGGGGCGATTCAGACAGGGCGAGAGGGGAGAGGAGGTAGGGAAGCCGAGTAGGGAGAAAGGGGGAGGGCAGGCCTAGCCCCATCAGTGTGTGGCGGTGTCCAGACTTCCCTGTCCAGTCGGGGCCAGAAGAAGCCACTGTGGCGCTGACGAAGCAACGGCCGTGATCTCTGTGTGTCTGTGGTCAGTTCGCTCCTTCGTCTCCCCCGTCCTGCCACATCATCTGTCCAGACAGCCTCACACACCGAAGGGGAGTTAGTCGGGGACCAAGGGGGTAGAATGGGGTGGGGAGGGGTAGGGGTGGGTGTCATCTCCTAACCTGATTAAAAAAGAAGATACGCTTGACATCCGTCAGACACGAGTTCGAACGGGCGACTGCCTGATGCCGAAAAGAAGCGCTGTGCAAGATAGCCATCCGCCCTCCCCTACCGCTACTCTTCTGGGACACCAGGTGCCAGTAACCTGGGTCGGGAGTGGACGTTTAAGCTTACTCATCCAAACAAGCTAGGTAAAATACATGTGTGTGTGTGTGCGTGTAATATATATATATATATATATATATATATATATAGAGAGAGAGAGAGAGAGAGAGAGAGAGAGAGAGAGAGAAGAGAAGGTGGGGTGGATAGAAGGTCGTCACTAGAAGAAAAAAGTATTGAAAGGGAAAAAAAATGAAACGGAACAAAAACAAAGGACCAGCAGCAGCATTCGAAGGGAAGTGAAAAAAAAAACAAAAAAACCCGGACACAGAAGACCGGAAGACAGAGAAGAAGACTCCGGTCTACAAACAGTCCCAGATGGAACAGAAGTGGGCGACTGACCGACAAAACTCTTTGAAAACCAGCCACAGACGAGTTGCAGGCATTCAGCCATTAAAAGAAGAAGAAAAAAATCAAAAACCCAAACCGACAGGGGTACGAGAATTGGGACAAAATAGCAACGATATCGGCTCTCAATGCAATCGCTGAATCTGTTAAAAAAAAAAAAAATCAATGTTTTGCAAAGCTCATCTCGGTGAAAACATATACATAATTATATGCAGACGATGTGGGATTCACTTCAGAAGACAACTGCTGAGAGTGTGTTTACAGTCCTTGCCCTTATGCATTGTTTGCAAGAAGTCGCGAGTTGACAAAAATAAGCCCGATAAAATTTATCGGGTATCGCGGGTCCCACTTCATCTCGGCTTGTCTTCAACTAGTCCTGTCCTCATTGTACGACGGTGCGTGTTGGGCGCCCCTCTGATCCCCAGACAACAAACCAACCCCGACATCCCGAACAGCTTGTAATATGATAAACAGCTTTTTTGCCAAAATCATGTCATAACTGATTTTATCTGCACAAGAAGAACGTAGCAACAAATCTACAAATGCATTCATGTACAACAACAAAACAGCATGATAAAACTGCTCAATATTTGTTAATTTAAAAATAAAACGTCACTCTTAAGTATATGCTTAGAGCAAAATAAAACAAAAGAAAAATTCACATGACCCCTCTCTCAGATACATTCATCGTCTTTCATACACATACATTAATTCTAACTTCTCTACAGTCCATTCACTGTAGACATCTAAACAGTTGATTCTAATTCCGACATCTGCCGGTTTGCAGTCGACACTCAAAGCGTTAATTCTAATTCTGTCAAAGTCTGCTTTGCAGTCAACACACGAAGGGTTAAATCTACTTCTGGCACCGTCTGCTTTGCAGTCAACACTCAGAGTTAATTCAAAATCTGGCCAAATCAGTCTCTTCTGTTGACTCACAGTCGGGGCCACGCGAGCAGAGCACCATAGTTCTCTCAGTTCAAGTCAGACACCTTTTTTTTCTGTGAAAGTCAGACACCTTTTTTTTTTCTGTGAAACTGTCACTGCACCGAAGCGTCTCCAAAATAGCGTGCATCGCCGTCACCAACACGACATCCAAACAAACGGCAAAACATTACTCAACGAGAGGAAGGGAAGGGAGTGGGGTGGGAGGAAAACACTGCCAAGTAAACAAACGCACAAACAAACAAGACAACCGACTCGAATTATCTCTCTGTAGCAGCAAAGACCGTACTCGACGAGTACGATCTTAATTCGGGGAAAGAGGAGAGCGTGTGTATATATTCGAGAGAGGGTGGGGGTGAAGAGTGGGGAGGGTGCAGGGTGGAGGAACTGACCACACACAGAGATCACGGCCCGTGGGTTTCGTCAGCGCCCAGTGGCCCCGCCCTCGCCTCCCCCCCCGACTCTTGCGTGACTCCAGGAATGTCAAAGTTGTGTCTCTTTTTGGGCCCAGCAAAGCGCCTGGAACAGGGCTCTGTGTACGTGGGTCTCTGGTCTTTGGGTCTAGGGAAGGTGGCAAGAAGGGGGGGGGGGGGGGGGGGTCCAAAGCTCCTCTTTCAGGGACTGTGGTTTTAGACATAATCTTAGGGTTGCTTCTTTTTCTTTCTTTTTTTTTTTTGACCTGTTACGCTTTTCTTTCTTTCTTCTCTACACCCCTCCCCCAATCAGAACCGCATTTTAAGTCCCCACCCAAACTTCAACATCAGGCCACACGTTTGGGGAATCCAATACTTTTTTCTCTTTGTCTCAGGCAGGTCCATCTGTTCTTGTGTCCTTTTCTTCCCTTTTTTAGCCAGCACACCAAAGTTTTAGATAATGTTGCGGGGCCGGGGGAAGGAAGGGGAGGGGAGGGTTTCTTTTGAAAGACTGTTTGGGCCCTCGGAGGGTTGCAATTATCATCAGTATTATCATTATTGGTGTTGTTTTATCATTGCTGGATTTTCAAACGAAACAGAATCTTGATCTCTCATATCCATTTCAAAGGAAACATGATCAAGTGAAAAAGACAAAAGTGGTGTCTGTATGTTTGAGAAGGAAACCACAACCAGCTAGATCGTGATGGATTTGAGGAAAATGGGCTTTGGATCGTAGAAGGGAAAGACATGATGTGTAATGCTCATTCAGCTCGGAAGAACACAGTTCTTTGAAGTGTGCTGTACACGACGTCAGTAGGAGAGCTTACAGCAGTCTCTTCCAACACCAACAGGTGCACACCTTCCGAACCGTGTCCTTCACTCAACGTCTATGAGCGCGGAAGTGTCCGATTCCGTCTCCATGAAGATGCATGAAGTACATCGAAGGATGGCGCGTGTGGACGTTAGCTGGTCTGACCACTGGACCGCTACGTGGGTTGATGAAGCAGCACAGAACGTGATGTGGCCGTCCCTTGTCCCCTCCCCTCCCGTCACGGCAACATGAACACACTGTACGGGAGGTGGTGGCAGAGGGAAGCAGGGAGGGCACCTCTCCGGATGATCCCCCCTCAGGTCTCGCCAAATCGCCGACCTCTCTCCAACTCTGGACTGTCACTCGGTCCAAGACCTAGGAGGAGGCCAGTCTCAACGTTTCTCTGCCAGGAACACACACGCACACACCCACACACTGACCACGTTGTCCGTCACACCCAGTGCCTGAGGGTCCTTGCTGTGGGCACCCCAGGTCGGACAGCGCTGGGAAGAAAATGGGGGAGAGGGTGTCAGGGAGGACTTCCTGGGACCTCCACAGCCGAACACAGGGGAGATCTCGTGATGTGGGTCTCTTCAGGGGTCGTGATCGGGGTGGTGTAAGTTAGTGCCGTGACCTGGTCATCCACGCCGGGGAAGTCGCCACACCACGCCTCGTCTACCTCCTCACTTGGGGGAAGTCGCCACACCACGCCTCGTCTACCTTCTCACTTGGGGGAAAAGTCAGGTATGGAAGGGGGGAGGGTTGGTTAGGTGGAAGTGGGAAGGGGGAGAGGGGGGTTAGACAGGAGAGAAGGGCTGGTGGAGTATACAAAAAGTAAACCAAATTTAGCAAGTTCTGTTACTGCATTTGCTAGGAAACCATGGCCAATGTGTGTGTGTGTGTGTGTGTGTGTGTGTGTGTGTGTGTGTGTGTGTGTGTGTGTGTGTGTGTGCGCGTGCGTGTGAACAAATGTCAAACAACTCCTCTGACTTTGAACTGATATTCCGACACGCATACTCCTTACAATGGAGATGAACCCCTAGGGCCCTATGCAGTGCATATGGCACAATGAGGGGAAGGTCACGACAATCCTCCGTGGATCTGCCACTTCCATTACTGCACACTGTGGTCCTTAAGCTGTTGACGTGAATGTCCTGGACCTTCCCGGAGGCCTCGACACAAACAACCTCAGGACTTCTCTATCCCTGGGCTTTTAACACTGCCACTGCTTGTTGGCCTGTTGCCGGGCAGATAGACAACACGACCGTGCTGATAAGTCGATGTCTCCACATTCAGTCAAGCAGTCGACTTCATTTCCCTAGTTTTTCCCCGATATTTAAATAACGGGCATTGTTGTATGCATGCAAACCGCCGAAGTTCTCAGAAAAAGCAACCAAAAACACGCAACTTAAGAGCCCCCCCCCCCCCTCCCCCCCGGCATTTGTTTAAAAACATGCTCCTTTTTGACCCTTACAATCTGACTTGATTGTTAATCACCCCGTCTGTAACCTCTTGTTAAATGCATGCACAGAGGTCGATATTCTGGAGCTCACTCTCATCAAAACTGTTGTGATGGATAAAGACGTTATGTCTTTCGGTTCGCCGAGGTTTCCACGCATAAAAAAGAGGGGGGAGGGGGGGGGGGGGGGAGGGGGGTTAGAACATATTAAAGTTCCAGTGATTGTTAAAAAAAAAACACCCAAAAAAACCCAAAAAACTTGCGGCTGCTTCTTTTTTGGCAGAAACAGCGTCTCCAAATTTCCAACAATAGTGAAGAAAATGTTCTTATGTCAAAAACGGTGTCTGCAAAAATCCAATGACTTTCTTAAGAAAAATAAGGAGGTGGGGTGGTGGTGGTGGTTAGAATGCTAGTGAATTTGCTGTTTTGCTGGGTAGAAATGGCACCTTCAAAGTTCCAGCCACTGAGAAGCAAAACGATGCTTGACCGCAGTTCTTCTGGCAGAAACAGACCAAGAACACAGTGCCTCCAGGAAGACCATGAGGGCCACAATCTTCACAAGGCCTATGGGACTGAAAGGGAAGGGGCGAGAAGAGAAAGTGGAAGGGTTGGGGGGGGGGGGGTAGGAGGGTGTGACAGGCAGGCCAGGTCTATGAGAAGGAAGGGCGAGAGTAAGGGTTGGGTGTGAGTGAGGAGACAAGAGAGGAGGGCGGCAGTCCACGACACATGTCTCCCAGCCAGCAGCGGTTCCCCCGCCCATCACCTACTAAAGCGGCAGAGATTAGGGGGGGGGGGGGGGGGGGGGCGGGTTTTAGTAGCCACCGGCAGAGTGCGCCCCGGGCATCACTGGGCTGGTGCACCACGCCAGGCGCGGTCCACTGGTGCAGGTGGGGGTGAAGCTGGGCATCTGCTGGGAAGCGTAGTTCTTGATGTGCTGCAGACTCAGGAGGCTGTTGGCGATCATGCTGTCCCGCCCCATGCCCATGTTCAGGTTCCGCTCCACCGGGGTGTCCTTGGGGTTGCGGAAGCCGATGGGGTCATAGGGGAAGTACCTGCATCAAGAGGCAAGGGTAGAGAAGAAAAGGATCAGGGAAACAGACGGTAAGCAAACTAAACATCAACAAGCAAGGGATAGCGCAATCAGCTCATCTCTTCATATATAGGGCCAGCACCCAAACAAAATTCTGTATAAACTGGGGGAGAAGTCTCTCTACGGGCCCTTGATAGAGTATCCCATGCATTTAGCTTACAGACATATGCTGCCACATACACATAAACTGGAGAGAGAGCGAGAGCGAGAGAGAGAGAGAGAGAGAGAGAGAGGAGAGAGAGAGAAATTCGGAAAACCTTTATTCGATCAAGGACTGAGATTTTAGGCAGATCCAGTTCTTCCAATAATTATGCCCTTGTGAGAGTGTACATGCATGCGTGCATGGTTAGTTGGCTATCGGCCTTTTTCCCTGTCAGCTTTAACTTTCACTGATTAAACAGCAGTTAAATGTCTTGAATACATATGTGAACTGGGAACAGGCATATCAGGATCACCAATACTGGAATAGGTGAATCGGGATTAGGTGAACATGGATTACGCAATGCTTTCACCCGGCCTTCCACCAGTCCCTCTCAACGAGGTCTAGAACAAAGAAAATGAGCTTCAGCAAATTGCGTCAATCTTTCCCTCTACCCAGCACAAAAGGGAAAGCAGCGTCATTTCTGTATACCCTCGCTCCCTCTCTTTTTTCAGCGAAAAGTGCTTCTTCCTTCCCCCTCAGCTGCAAAGTGGCATTCGGAAGAAAGACATAGTAAGGCTGTGTGCCTTATCTTTGTCCTCCTCCCTCCCCGCCATAAACGTGGCGACGCTGGAGAGAACGTTGTTCTATGCACATCACCCTTTTTCCACCTTTTTAACAATACCACGCAGAAAGGACAACGAACATCATCAAGGGATATCCTCTCCCTCTCCTCCCACAGGGGTCAAGAAACATAAGAAGAGGAGCAACACACTGTAGTACCCCCCCCCCCCCACCTCCACCCCACTCCTGGCACCGGAACGATAAGACAAGCGAGACACCATTGTACTCTCTCAACCATAATCCTCTCGGAACACACAGAAGGGCAACAGCTCATTGCTGTCTTTTTTTCCCCTCACGAATCACAACAATAATTCCCCCAGTTCCCGGCAAACTTATGAAGACGACTTGCAATGACATTTTCCTGTCTGTGCTTCAGTGAACTGAAGGTATACATTACCACATCACGTGTAACGAGTGTAGTTTCGCGGCACTTTGAATGTTTGCATGTTCATATCAACTGATTGATTGGTCTTAATGGATTTGTGTTTTGAATAATCCATAACCTCCACAGACTAGCAGAACGTTGTGCTCGTGTTCGATGCCATTTCAGCAAGGACATCGTATCTCCAAAGTACTACTGTTTATAGTATAATGGCCCTACATCATCTAGTCGTTGATACCAGGTCTGAGCCTCGTGAATGCTGCTAGATTTATTCATAATGACAATATCCGTACTTATCTCGGTGAACGTGTTTGTCTGAATGAAAGAAAGGAACTTGATCACACTTGCACGGGTAGATTAGTTGTCCGTCTTAAGTAGAGAAAAGGAATTTTGTCACACCTGCAAGGGTAGGTTAGTTTGTGAAAGCTGCTTTGTCCGTACTTTAGCAGTAAAAAATACATGGGACGTCACTGCATCGAAATCGTTGGAAAGTGATGTTCACAGAGCGGACATGATTTGAAGGAACACGGGACAGACTCACCATCACAGGGTACCCACCTGGGCGAGGCCATCGACGAGATGTGTGGTAGGGGAGACGTCAGGCCGGAGTGGGCCAGGCCACTGTTATAGTGGTGGTACGCGGCGGCCGCTGCCGCTGCCGAAGTCGACCCCGCACCTGTGGTGGGGCAAGAAGAGGGAGGGAAGGGGGAGAGCGGCAAGAAAGCCGAGGACACGCTGCGACTGCAAGAGGAGGCTGAGGCCGCTCCACCTCCTGCACCTGGTCCTCCTCCCGCACTGCTGACCCCTCCCCCTCCCCCGGCCAATCCAAGGGGATTGTTGTTTCCTCCTCCACCTCCACCTCCTCCTCCTCCAGCAGGTCCTCCTCCTCCGCCACCTCCATTTCCGCTTCCTCCACCTCCTCCTCCAGCTCCTCCGAGGCCTAATCCTCCCACTGCACGAGGAATACTGCACTGTTTGCATGTTCAGTAAAATGAGGAAAAAAAAAAAAACGTTATTCTCCCCCCCCCCCCCCTCCAAACCTTCAATCCCACTCCCCACCAACTCCAAAGTAAACGGAAAAAAGACGGACAAGACGTTGAAGAGGAAACGCAGCTGAATCCTGTTCACACCCAGGCATACGTAATTCACACAAGCACGAAGGACACAAACACTGCAGTGCTACTGAGAGCAAGCCAAAATACATATGAAGATACAGACTCGAGTGCAAAACAATGATTGCACAATGCAAGAAGCGAGTGAACTGTCAACGTGTCTTCTTCAGACATCACATACAAAAGCTCTAAAACGTGCACAATAATACCTCCTGGAGGAGAAGGGCTTTGTGAAAGAGAAAAGTGGAGAAGCGAGGACAATTCAGAAAGAGAGAACAGGAGCAGAGAGAGGAGGGGAAAAGACGATGTTGATCTCTTCAACCATAAGGAATGACAGCAATGTCAATACCAATACATTCACACCAGACGCCGTGGCGAAGTGGTTAGCGTCGTGGATTCCCGGAAGTCGTAGATTCAATTCCCATCAGAGGCATTTCTTTGTGGGATTTTTCGGCCTCAACCGGCTCCTATTGAGAGTTGAGTTTGCTATGGGCTGAACCAGGAAGATGGGAACACACAGTCGAGGTTCACCCATTTAATGGATGCGTCTCTGAGAGGGTTGCTTAATTTTTCACTGCAGGTGTCTTTTTCTCTCGGACCTGGTTGACACCGGGATACATTATGAAAGTAAGCGCTGAGCACAGCCGCCCTGTTATACAGCCTCAGACCAGAATGGATATCCATAGCATCTATTCATCATCATCTTCATCGATCAACCTAGAGATGTCTCAAAGTCTGCGGCCTTTCATAACCTGCTCTCATAGTGGTCTCAGTTTTGATTCCCTTTTTATGTCTATGCCCGTGGTGATATTCTGTCGGGGTCATCGGTATTGGCAACTTCATGGAGAATATCGATGGGCGGACTTGGCGACACCCTCCAAAGGCTCCGTGATAATTATTGTTAATAGAGTGCTTAGTAGGCGAAGTCCTGCGTATGCTGGATAAGAAAAGGCACCATTAAACACCACTGAACTGACTTCGCAGCTGAGCAGCGTCTCCTCTGGTGGATTGCCTCATGATGATTTGACACTGACTGCTGCTCCCTGGGGATTGCCGATGCCGGGGCTGTGGCGGGACGAAGCAGGACGTGGCTGCGGACGGGGAGGCGGAATGAGCGGCGTGGGTATCAGGCCACTGTAGTGGCACTGAAGACGAGACAGACAAAAAGGAAGAGAAAGAAAGAAAGCCAACTGACCATCAGCTATTTTCTTTCTTACACTACTTTGCATGGAATTTACGACTTTTTTGTTTCCGGCAACTTTCTTTCCAACCATCATCACACACAGACACACCTGTAAAGATTGTTTTCACTTCTCCGAGCAGATGCTTGATCAGTCCTAGTTATATTCCAGAGCCAGTATTGCTTCTTTTGCATTTATGAGGAAGTAGTGCTCCTTTTGCGTTCATAAGGAAGATTACTTCTTTGCGTTCATAAGGAGGTATTACGTCTTTTGCACTCACAAGGAACTATTGCTTTTTTTGTTCATTCGTAAGAAGAATTGCTGCTTATGCATTCATTAGGAAGTATTTCTTCTTTTGCATTCATAAGGAAGTATTGCTTCTTTTTCAATCATTTGGAAGATTGCTTTGCGTTCATAAGGAATAATTACTTCTTTTGCGTTCATGAGGAAGTACTGCTTCTTCTGTCTTCATATGGAAGATTGCTTCTTTGCGTTCATAAGGTATATTACTCCATTTGCATTCATAACAAAGTATTGCTTCTTCTGCATAATCAAGCATTGCTTCTTTGGGTTCATAGTAAGTATTGAATCTTTTGCATTTCGGAAATACAATCGTTTCTTTTTCGCGGTTTAGAACTGCTGCTTTGTTTCGCTTACTTCTGCATTCCAGAAAAAAAATCTTCTTGCATTCGAACAGTTCTTGCTTCTTTTGCATTCAAGCATCTCTTTCAAACTGAAGGGCAAGAATTCCTTTTCTGCGTTCTACACAGAAAAACAAAACCCACCAAAGTTCTCAACCAAGAACTAATACTGCACGTTTCGGATTCATAATAAATACCGCTTCTTCAACATTCAAGAGTAAGCATCCCTTTTGTGCAAGAGTTCGCATAAATGCACCGGCACACACACAAGCAAAGAGAACACACCAACACTAACACTTCCCTCATCTCCCCGCTCCATTAGCTTACCAACCAGCTAGTTTAAAAAAAAAAAAGAAACAAGATGCAAAGCATATAAAAGTACTCCCAGTTTATCCTGAATACGCATGAGATATTCCATAAAGAGGAAAATCCGTTTTAGGCCGTTATAACCGTTAGTAACAGCTATTCTGGTAAACATCGGCCATCATCTGTGACCCATAATGAAAATACCTACAAATTTTCAGAAAGATCGGCCAAGTACTTTCTGAGATGTTCCATGAGGAAGAAAAACCGTTATGGGCCGTTATAGCCGTTAGTAACGGCTATAACGGTAAACTAAAACATCCGGCATCATCCGTGACCCATAATGAACATACCTACACATTTTCAGAAAGATCGGCCTAGTACTTTCCAAGATATTTCATAAAGAAGAAAAACCGTTATGGGCCGTTATAACCGTTAGTAACGGATATAACGGTAAAATAAAACATCAGGCACCATCCGTGACCCATAATGAACATACCTACACATTTTCAGAAAGATCGGCAAAGTCCTTTCTGAGATGTTCCATAAAGAAAACCCGTTATGAGCCGTTATAGCCGTTAGTAACGGATATAATGGTAAAATAAAACATCGGGCATCATCCGTGACCCATAATGAACATACCAACACATTTTCAGAAAGATCGGCCCAGTAGTTTTGTCTGGAGCGAGTGGAACACATTTTGACCACGGACGGACAGACAGACACACACAGACAGCATTTCTTCGTTCCCATTCTAATGTACTCCCTGTTCTATAAGAACAGTATCTCCTCTACCTTCCCTTCCATATGCCCTTACCCTCCTTCTCCCGCTCCCCCCCCCCCCCAAATTCTAGGAGATTTAAACAAATACATAAACAAAACACAAAGAACAGACCTCCGGTCAGGCCGCCCACTGGGTCGACGTTGATGGGCGGGGCGGTGGAGGGGCAGAGGTCGATAGGCGACTTGTCGTGGGCGGCGCCCAGGAAGGGGGCCGAGTCCCGGTCAGCCGAGGACTCCAGCGGCTCCTGCTTGATGGTGGAGCGCTGCAGGGGCTTGGGCGCTCCCAGACCGTTCAGGGCCCCTGCTCCTGCCTCCTGGTGCTTCGTCATGTGGCGGGTCAGGTACGTCTCCTGAAAGGACAGCAGGCACAAGTCGATCGTGTGACTCGTCAGGTCGGTGCGATTTACTGCCCGAAGCCCACAACATCACGCCCTTTGCATAAAAACTCGCTCTCACTTTCCATCTCAAAGAGAATAGGATATACAAATCTGATGGTATTTTGCCCACAATAAAATGACAGGTTCTGCTCCACGCTATTCCTCTGAGATATTCTGAATCTGCAAGTCGTCTCTTTGCTTTCTCTCAGATACCCGCATCCTATCCATTACCAAATGCAGAATATAAAACAATGGAGGCAGCAAGCGTTTTCCTTTTTGGACCAGTCTCTTGCGCCGAACTTTCTCATGTTCGCCGTGCGCCAAATTAGATATTTTCAAATTCAGAATTACCTGAAACGCATTTTTTTTACCTAGAAAGCATATCCCATCCAATTCTATTCCTGTGATACCTAAATGTATATCAATGTGCCAATTTTTCCTGAACAGTGCGTGCGTGCGTGCGTGCTTGCGTGCATGTGTTTGTGTGTGTGTGAGTGAATGCGTTTCGTGGGCGGGAAAGGTGAACATGGAAGGGATGGGGGAGGATCGGAGTTGGGAACTGAAATTGATGGCTTATGTCTTTTTCTTTCTCTACCTGGCACCGCCAGCCATTCCGCAAACAAAACAACATCATAACGTGCCATGCACACACAAAATTACAGAAGGAATTCATATGGGCAAATACAACGTTGGAATATTGGCAGTGTTCAAAATATCACCACCTAGTTGCCAGAACGGAAAAAGCTGGCATTTCATAAATTACAGATTATCAACAAAAGGGCACACACACACACACACACACACACACACACACACACACACACACCACACACACACACAAGTGAGAGCATGCCTGCGTGGCTGTGTGTAGTTACCTGCGTGTAGGACTTGCCACAGATGTTGCAGATGTGTGTCTTCAGATGCTTGGTCTCCGCATGCTTGGGAATATGCTCCCTTAGACTCTGTAAACATTCAAGAACATTGTCCTTACCACTGTACACAAAACCAAGCGTCGTTTTATCATCAAAGTCAAAGCATCATTAGCATCAGCATCAGTGCCTTGTACTTTGTCGAGCTCAAAGAGTGTAACAGCAAAAATCAGAAGTTTTTTCAACTTTCAAGGTTTGAACAAAATCACGAGCTATTTCACAGTCAGCTTTAAACAAGAATCAAACGGCACTTTCATCTTCAAAATTTGAGAATGAACTACGTTCACCATATAACGAGTGAACAATGCACGATCCACAATATATTTCAATAACAATAACAAAGAATTAATATTCTGACCATGGATGTAAAAAAAAAACAACCAACAACATGATAACGAATTAAGCCAAAAAAATCAAGAGCCCTTCCGTCGTCATTCAATCGCTGGGTCAACAGCATTTTCACAGTACGTCATCAACGTCACAGCATAAGAATGAATATGTTCACTATCAACATTTAGTTATCTGTGAGGGTTTTTCTTTTGGCACAACACTTCTGATAACTTGTTTATTCTTTTCTGAACGAGCACATTCCAAAATGAACACACCGACACGCACACCCTCATACACTCTTTCCTGCACTTCCCTCAGTCTCTTTGTATGAACAGCATAATGGCGATCCTGTTGGATGACTTACACGTTTAGTTCAGTCAAAATCAAACACTAAAATCTCCCTCTCTCCTTCCTTACTCTGTCACAACCTCTGCACCTCCCCCCCTTTTTTTTTTCTTGTATGTAAACTTCTTTCTCTCATTCTCATTTTCTTCCTCTCTCTCTAATCACACTTTCTATAATCCTACCCCCCCCCCCCCCCTCCATCTCTTTATGATCGTTCACACTTTTTGTTTGTAATCCTCTTTTCTCTCTCTAATCACCATCCCCCTCTCTCTGTAATTATCTAGTCTTTTCTATGATCGCCCCCTTCCCCTCATTGCAATCCTGTTCTCTCTCTTTAACCACCCTCTCTCTGCAATTCTCTTGTGTGTGTGTGTGTGTGTGTGTGTGTGCGCGTGTGTGTGTGTGTGTGTGTGTGTGTGTGCGCGCGCGCGCGCGTGTGTGTGCGCGCGCAATCCTCTTTTCTCTCTAATGATCCTCTCCTTGTAATACTCTTCCCTCCCTCTCTCTGTCTATGACTGTCCGTCCCTCCCTCTCTCTCTCCCCTTTCTCATTCTCTTTCATCCGCTCTTCTTGTAAGAATGTCTCTTTGTGTAATCTCTCATCTCTGAAATCCTCTTCTCTCTAAATGAAATCCTATCTCTCTCTGTCTATATTACACTCTCTCCCATCTGCGTGATCCTCTTCTATGTGCCGATCTTCTCCGTTTTTCGAAACAGTTTTTTTTCCTGACTCTGCAATCTTCTCTCTGCCTTCTTTCTGGATGAAATTTCCTGCTCTGCATATGTTCATCTTCTCTCTCTCTGTAATCCCTTTCTCTCTCTAACCCCTTTCTCTCCATGTAATCCTCGTCTCTATAATTCTTTTCTCTCCATGTAATCCATATCTTTCTATGTAATCCTATTCTCTGCTTGTAATCCTCCTCCTTCCCCCCCCCCCCCTCTCTCTCTCTCTTCATATGCCATTTCGTCTCTGTAATCATCTTCCGACTATCCGTTTTCTGTGTGCAATACATACTTTGTCTCTTCAGGGTCACAACCACACATTCCCCAAATGCCCATGTTGAGAAATATTCTATTCAAATATGAAAACGGCCAGGAAACTTTCTCGTAAAAAAAAAAAGAAAAGAAAAGAAAAGAAAATAATGACATGTATGGTTGCAGTACTAAACAGACGATTCTCCTCGCCATTGTCCACCTCCCTCCTCTCTCTGTCCCCCCCCCCTTCTCTCCGTGCTACCCGCTCCCTGTCTTTCCGCCCTGCCCAAAGTGTTCCTCACCTGTTCATCGGCGTAGCATTTGTAGCAGGAGTTACACCTGAAGGGTTTATCGGTCATGTGTGAACGCGAGTGAGACTGCAAATTAGACAGCTGGGAGAAAGCTTTGCCGCACCCCGGGTGGATGCACTTGTACGGCTTCTCGCCCGTATGCGTGCGGATATGCTGCTGCAGATGCGACAGCTGCAATACACACAGGCGCGCGTACAAACACACAGGCGCGCATAACACACATACGTACAAACATGCACACATGTGCAAAAGCCGCACGCGTGCATGCCAAACCAGGCAAAGGCAAGACACGCGCACGCGCGAATACTCGCTTGCACGCACACGCAAGTACACACACACACACACACACACACACACACACACACACACACACACACACACACACACACACACACGCAAACTGACGTCAGTGTCTGACTGCGAAAAGAAGAAAGGTTCTCACGTGTAACTATAATCACTAGCGGGCAGACATGATATAATAATATTCAAACATTTTAAAAACAAATCAGCATACGTTTGCATGAATGCACCGACCAGTCAAATAACGGGAAATACTCAACGATCAGTTGTTTTCCCAACTAATCTAACGTTACAGTCTCTTACAGCTATTATAGGACCTCCCTTTCCCCCTATAAAAAAGGACTCGGAAAAATAACCGAAATAATGTATGCATCAAGACAAAAAAACGAATACAGCTGTAAATATAAAAGCATATTCACCAATAAATAAGCAAAGAAATAAATCAATCAGTTAATAAATTTGACCATAAACTGCAATATCATGATTATACTAATAAATCAACAGACATTGTTAAACTGAAACGGTCACGCAATAGAATGTCAGGGAAAGATGGAGAAGATCATGACGACCTAGAGGTGTGGGGAGTAGGAGGAGGGGGGGGACGAAAAAGAAAGAAACAGAGGAAAAAGAAGAAGAATGGGAATAAAACGAAAAAACAGAAACAAAGATGAAGGAAAAAAAAGGTATAAAAAACAGAAAGAAGGTAATCAACAAATGAAGGTTAAGGGAATGAACGAAGAAACAGAAACAAAGATGAAGGAAAAAAAAAGGTGTAAAAAAAAGAAAGAAGGTAATCAACAAATGAACGTTAAGGGAATGAACGAAGGAAGAATGAAATGGCAAAGAAAAATATGAAAGAGGGAAGGACAGAGGGAAGGAAGAAAATAATAAAAGGAGGACGAAATAAATGGAGGGAGTGAAGAAGGAACAAAGGAAGACCAAAGGCAGGGAGGGAGGAAAGAGCCAAGGAACGAAAAAAAAAAATGAAGGAAAGAAGGAAGACTGATAGAAAAGAATACAGACGGAATGAATGAAGGAAAGAGTGAAAGGGAGAAGGAGGCCAAGGAGACAGGAACAAGAGAAGAAGAAGAACAAAGTAAACCAGAAAGGAAGGAAACAAAAACAGGAGGGAAGGAAGGCAGGGAAAAAAAAAGTTGCGGTTTGAAACAATCGTGAAATTATAGCGCAGCCGACCTCGGAGGCCACATCAAAGGAAAGAGAAACGCAAGCAAGAAAGAAAGATGAAGGGGGAAGTGGGGGTGGGGGTGAGAAAAGACTGGGAGTTGGAACAGGAGGAGGTAAAGAATAACAGTCATATGCAGAAGAAAAAAAAAAACATAACGTAAATGGCGGGGAGGGGGGGGGGGGGGGGGGTGAGGAGGAGAATGAAATGAAGGTGGTGAAGTAAAGAAGAACCCGCGTGACGCCCTAAAAATAAAACCAACCAAAGGCCTTTTGGAAGATCCTGCGCTAGATTCCTGACCGCAACTTCTTCCACCTCCAGGAAGAACCACCAGCGTGACGCCATTAAAAAAAAAAAAAAAAAAAAAAAAAAAGACCCCTTTTCCCCTCGTCTTGCTCTAGATTTCAGCTGAAGCTTTTTCTGCTCCACCTTCTCATCATTTGACTCCCCCCAAAAACATGGTTAAAAACCTTTCACTATTACTTCGTGTTGTTCATAATAACAAAAACAGCATCAACAGGACACTCGCGCACAGACAGACGCGTGTGCACGCACGCATACACACATACAGTGTTACATCAGATACCCTCCATCGTGGAACCAATCCTTGTTAGAAAGCTAAACAAATTATGGAAATGAATTAATGAACAAGAAAACAATGAATTAACTAAAAGTTTGTTCAAATATCAACCGTACCACACAAAAAATATATGTATGTATATATCAAACAAAAACAAAAAAAAAAAAGAAAGAAAGAAAAGAAAAAAAAGACTATTGGAATACTTTTGAGAAAATGCGAATATAATTCGGGTAAATATCACATCCTACTCCACTTCCCTCAACCCTACCTCCACCCCTCTTTGGAAGAAAATAATGCTACAACAAACCAACACAGACATTGTGAGAAACTCGCCATTACCTTATGGACATAACATTGGAGAGGAGAGAGGGTGTGTCCAAAAGGTGCCGACATTTTCTTGCGTTGAAAACCAGTTCTCTTCCCATTATTTGGTCGTGGTGCAAACTAAAGGCGTGGGATCGGAGGAGCGGGGATGGGATGGGATCTTGACGGATATTTCCAGGGGCTTTTTCATAGTTCCTATTAGTTCCACGTTAATTCAAATTCAAAATTCAGTTCCACATGTTGATTCCACACGGAATAATTAAAAACATCTGTTGATCGCCTGCACGATTCTGTGACTCTCGTCCTTACACTCGGCTAACAAAACGGGCCTTTTCCTAGCCGTCGGCTGGGCTGAACACGCCGAAAGGGTGTAGACGACGTCCAAGCCAAAGCTGGCTTTTCTTTTGCTCCCCTCCCCCCCCCCTCCCCCCCTCCCCCTCTCGGTCCCAGTCGTCAGTTTTGACCACCGCCACAACCACTATCGCCGACTACAGAATCACAAAGAATCAATTTGAGGTATCCGAGAAACCCTTGTCAGGAATTGTACTTGTGGTGACAGCCCCTCCTCCCCTATCCCCTACCATCTTTTTTCCGACTTTTGTTTTGGTGGGGAGGATGGTGGAAGGGTGAGAAAGGGTTGTTATTGTTCACGTTGATTTTTTTTTTTAACTGACGTTTCTAGGTCTATTCCGTGCGACTCTTTGTCTGCATCTGTGCTCGGTGAATGGGTAACGCAAGCCGCTTGACGCGCGCGTGGTCGTTTGACCACAGCAGCCGAAGTGACCTGGCTAACTGATTATCGAACTGTGTGGTCACAATAAATTGGTTCAAGTGATATCTGGGATGCTGTAGTCGAAGTGGGGAGGGGATAGATAGATAGATAGATAGATAGATAGACAGAGATAGACAGACAGACAGACAGACAGACAGAAGAAGAAGAGAGAGAGAGAGAGAGAGAGAGAGAGAGAGAGAGAGAGAGAGAGAGAGAGAGAGAGAGAGAATCGCTACAGCTCAGCGCTGCACACATTCTGTCCTATCAACAGATGCTTCTACCGAACTCCCCAAGGAATCTATCCACTAACATTTGGCCAGGGACGAATCAATCGTTCTGAAAGGTTACTCCATCTTCATGTGGGGCTGTTTAATCACCGTCATGAGTAAGGTCCATCATTCTGACATGTCGATAGGTCATTCCGTTCAGTTTGCTCCAGCCTTCGGACGAGCTGGTCGGTGGTCACTTGCGATGAAGTGGTAGTCCTTCCAGAGGGCCAAACGACCCCCAACACAGCGTGAGGTGGCTTCCTCTCCCACCTCAATCATGATATGGCCTCCGTTGTCGGCTAAACTATAAATGACCTCGTCTCTCTCCATATCCCACCCTCTTACGCCCCCTGCTCGTCTTCTCTCCATTATGTTTACATCGTGTGTGGTAAATCAACGTCCATTGCATCAATACAGTACAAGAGGCAAAACTTGTAATTTACACACACACACACACACACACACACACACACACACACACACACACACACAGAATTTGACAGATATTGATAGACAGAACCCCCATCTGATAAAAATCCTAAATCACCGATAACCCAAGGCTAATCAGATAGTGAAGGTATACTGAACTGGAGCAGCGATGTTACAACAAACGCTAAAAGCCAAGAGCCGGGTGATGGCCTCCCAAACACGACACTGGAAGAGCCCCCGAGGAAACAGCAGACCCCTGCCAAGGTCTAACGTTTTCAGGATCAGTCTTATGATCCGGAGCGGCACCAGTAAATCACGGCTTCGCCTCTGACCCACGTAACATCCGGTTTGGTTTAAATCGGTTCGGCAGTTTTTGCGTCATCTCACTGACAAGACAAAGAGACGTACATGAATTGGTACTGCCCGGCGGAGGTAATAGACAAACGAAAGGGGTGAACGCTTTGGAACTGTCGACGTCCTTTATCAGGGCCTCGGATCTTATTACTCTGTGCATGCCGAGGTCTATCACCGTTTTCTTGCCGAATTCCCCTTTCGGTATCGGTAGCAACATCACAGCCTTTGTATGGTCTGTGTTCGTACATTGTGTGCCAACGGCGTTCCGGGTCCTTTACCAAATTCTGTTGGAAACAGTGTCCTGGTATCCGTTCTGAAAGTCGAGTTGCGGTACACCTACATTACTTCTCATCAAGATGTCCATGAAATCGAGGCTCCGGGCTTTTCATCACATTAAAAAAAAAAAAAACATAACTGAAAGTAACAGCAAAGGAGGGATATGTTCATCCCTTCAGTAAAACATACTGAGGACATCTCGAATAAACACTTCCCTTTCCTTTGGAGACTTTCTTCTTTTTGTTCACAGGCACTTTTCTCTGTGTCTGTGCTACATTTCTCTCCCAACATACCACATTAACCTCACAACAAAGAGCCTCTCCCCTCAAAAAAAACCCCCCAAACCCCCCCCCCCAAAAAAAAACAAACAAACAACAACAACAACAAACAAACAAAAAACCCCAAACAAACCTAAAGTAGTATTACTGTACCAGAATGTCGTCCCAATGAGGACCGTCCCTTTAAATAATTGCAGTTTTCTTTACCAAAACTTGTATTGGACTAAACTAGATGAACAACTAAACAAAGAAAATTTTCCTATTCAGACTTTTTTCTGTTTCTTTTTAGTTTATTTTATTTTATTTTTTACTATACTTTATTACCCGTTTATATTTTCTAAGATATCCTTGTGCATTCTATTATTAACCCTCCCCCCTCCCCAAAGATCCTATCCGTTTATATCCCTCCCTACCCCCATCCCCCTGAAACATCGAAACATTTTCCCCTCTTTGTCTGCACCACACTTACCTCCGGACAAAGACAACCTCTGTTTGAAGCCTGTTTTCCCATTTTCTCCTGGGACAGTCTTCTCTTTGTCGACTTTACACCTGTCTTCCAGCGGAGACTCCTTACCATCAAACACTGATTTTGATATTTTACATATTGACTTCAATGGCCTCCTAATAAAGATTCCCTTCCTTTAAAGCCTTGCTGTCTCCACTCTCCTCCAAAGACATAATAGTTATTCTACACCGACCTTCCGATAAACAATCCTCACAAAGACTCATTTTATCATTTCCTGAAATATCTTTCTCTGTGTAAGTCTTACCTCCAAAACAAATTCCATTCCTTAAAAGACCTTTGTTTTTCTGAAATATTTCTCTCTTTGTACATATTCTACATTTTTCTCCGAATAAAGACACTTCTCCCTTTACAGACTTTTTTTTTTTTTTTTTTTTTTTTGGGGGGGGGGGGGGGGACATTCCTCTCTTTGTATATACTGCATTTTTCACCAGAGACATCTATGGCTTTATAGGCGTGTCCCAACAAAGACCCGTGTAAATCTAGTTAAACAGAGTTTTCCATGTTCATACCCTCAACAGCGAGTCTCTCTCTTTAAAGATCTTGGGGTTTTCTGAACATTTTTGTCTTCGTACTAGTTTTCCGTCCCCACCCCCAAAATGACCCCCTCCTTTCAAAGACCTTATTTCAGGTATTTCCAGGGGTAATTACAGTGGAGTTCCACGGTACCGAAGTGTCAAAGACGATCCAGCCAAGACCCTTCAAGGGTAGCAACAATAAAAACGAACCAAATTGACCCTATGCTTGGGATTGCATCCATTCTCATTCCCCTTCGCCCAACCCCCTTTTATTTTCTGCAGAAGTCATCACTTTTCAGAATGTAGCTCAAGCGTAGAAACAGCCACAGGAAATGCCCACGTACAATTCCGCGCACAAAGATCCAGTCGGGGTAATACACAACAGATTCCGAGCATCTCCCTTCTCCGCCGCATAGACGTACACATCCCAGATAAATGACTCCCGTTCAGTAACAGGCAGGTTCTGCACAGGTATAGGCTTTGAGGAGGTGATTATATTTTGCTCGCAATCACAGTCTAACTGCCAACATCGGCTACTACCGTATGCCCAAGCAGATGCCAAGTAAGCTGTACTTGGCTACCGCTTTATTTTGAAACGTCCACAGAGTTTTGTTAGTGGGTCTTGTACAGTTTTATTTTGAACGTCCATGGATTATATAGTGGATTTTGTTATCTCTTTGTTTTGAACATCCATAGATTTTGTAGTGGGCCTTGGACACTATGTTAGTTGAAACTTCCATAGATTTTGTAGTCGGTTTTGGACACTGTTTTAGTTGAAACGTCCATAGATTTTGTAGTGGGCCTTGGACACAATTTTAGTTGAAACGTCCATAGATTTTGTAGTGGGCCTTGGACACGGTGTTAGTTTAAACGTCCATAGATTTTGTAGTGGACATTGGGTATTGCTTCATTTTGAACGTCCATAGATTGTTCCGTGGACTTGGATACACTGTATTGATGTTCCTAGACCTAACAACAGAAAGGGGTTCTGCTTTACATTGACTGGCAATAAATTTTGCAGTAGTCTTTGGTACTGTTTTTCAATGAACTTTCAAAGATTTTGTACTCGTTTAGTAGCTACTGTTTTTCATTGAACGTCCTTAGATTCAGCACTTGATTGGGGTACTGCTTCTTATCAAACGTCCATAGATTTTGCTTTTGATTATGGTACCGCTTTTAACTAAACGTTTACTGATTTGCACTTGATAATGGTACCACCTTTCACTGAACGTTACTTAATTTTGCACTTGACTGGGCTACTGCTTTTCACTGAACGTTCAGAGACTTTATACTTGATTAAGATATTGCTTTTAACTGAATGTTAATAGATTTCGCTTTGCAAGGGCCTGTCAACGCTTTGGACTTACAATCAGTCTTAGTAAGGCTGAAGCCATATTCAGAACTTCACCGTCCGCTGCTGGCAGTGCACCACCATCACCTGTCGTCATCAACAACACAGAGATAAAAACTGTGGACAGGTTCTGCTATTTGGGCAGCACTAAGCAGCAATGGATCTCTAGATGCAGAAGTAATGTTGCGCATCTTAAAGGCCAACTCTGCCTTTAGCAGACTCTCAGAGTCTGTGGCAAGACCATGGCATCAGATTGCGCACAAAAGTTGCTGTGTACAGAGCTGTGGTTCTATGTGCTCTCCTCTACTGTTGCGAGACGTGGACCAGGTACCGCCGACACATCCAACAACTCGAACAGTTCCATCAATAATGCTTACAGAAGATCTCCAACATCAAATGGCAAGACGAAGTGTCTAACCAACAGGTCCTGAAGAAGGGTGTCTTACCCAGCATTGAGTGTATACTCATCAAAAGCCAGCTCCGATGGACAGGACACGTTGTCCGCATGGAGGACAGCAGAATTTCAAAGATGCTGCTCTACGGACAACTGAAGGAAGGACAACGTGACCAAGGAAGACCTCTCAAGAGATACAAAGACACCTTGAAGGCCACCTCAGAAGCTGCAACATCGACACTGCTTCCTGGGAAGATGTCGCCCTTGACAGAACCCAGTGGAAGCAACAGTGTACCCAGGGCACAAAGACATTTGAGCGCAACACAGCAGCTGCCATCCAGGAAAGGAGGAATCGGAAAAAAACTGGGCCCGTCCTTGCAGGACTCCATTCCATGCAGCGTCTGTGGAAGAATTTGTGCTTCAAGGATTGGTCTTCATTCCCACAAGAGGACCCACATCAGCAGATCGCCTGCCTGCCTACTCATCTGTCGAACACGACGGGAGAATCGATCATCATCATCAATAGATTTCGCACTAGATTAGGATACTGCTTTTCTCTGAACATTCAAAACTTTGCACAAGATTGGAGTACTGGTTTCAAGTGACCGTTCAAGGACTTTGCACAAAATGGGTACCGTTTTTCATTTAATGTTGCAGTGGTGAACGAAGTATTGTTTTCTTCACAACAGATGAAGTTGACCGAGCTGGCTGCTGTCTGTGGTCAGGGTCAGGAAAGCTGTATCGTTTGACCTGGCAGCAGTATGTCTTCAGGATCAGGCTAATTATTCTATCGACTGATCTAGTTGCAGTCTTGAAGGCTAGGCTGGTTATTTCATCGCCTGATCTGGCTGCTGTCTGTCGGGTGGATCAGGTGGTTGTATTAATGCTTGACCAATGGATCGGTTGTCTTATCTTCAGTGGGTCTTCAGTGTCACTCATTCCGGCTTCCCTTACACAGCCACACCCAGCTTTGTCCTGTCGCTGGCCCGGCGCCAGTACTTCCACTTAAGTCTTATCAATGTAAGGACGTCGCCATGAGGTAACCCCCAACAGGAGCACCGCACTGCTGCCCAGTCACTTTGGTGGTGTTCAGTAATGGCTGTTCCCATCCAGCATACACAGAAATCACTTGCTAAGCCCCTTAATGGCGACAGTAACTGCTGTGTCGCGGATCAACCGTGAGTGAACGTCAGCCTCTGGAGGGAGATAGCTATCAGGTCCACGCGACAGCAGTCCCCACGAACCGGCCGGGGCGACGCTGAAGACTTCGGACAGGAAGCCACAACCGGCACGGCTGTCGGGGAGATCGACTCTGAGGTCACCAAGAGAACAGGAGAAAGGTAACAAAATTCGAGACTTCTTTTCATCATGATCAACAACAAGAGTCAGGATAATAAACACGATGGAACTCCATTTTAGTCTGAGGCCAGAGGACAAAGTTGTTTCTGTTAGGATCAAGAGGGTTCAAAACGGACACCGAAATTTATCCTCCCCGAGTCTTTGTTCGGCGGTAAAAGACGAATTTGTGGATCCCAGACCGAGGCCAGGATCACGGAGTTTGGCCCAAACCTAGAAACCCACGGAAAGAAAATTTCCTCTCCTTCACTTTATCTTGAGGTAGAGCAACAACAACGGGGTAATGATGACAAAGACGACATGTTCCTTAGAGGCAAGCCGGTCGCAGGTGATGATGATGATGGTGACAAGAATAATAATGACAATTCCATTCCAATGATAATATCTACATAATAATAACGATGATGATATCAATAATAATGATGTTAGCAATGATAATCAGAAAAATAATAAAGGTTCCATGAATGGGAAAAGGATATCTGCGTCGGTTAAAAGGGAAAACGGCTTGATGTGAACACGCCCCTCTCCCAGCTCAGTCCATGAAGTAATGGATCCATTTCCACGTTGTGTTGCTTATTTCTTCATCGTGTTCATATCAACATCACACACACACACACACACACACACACACACACACACACACACACGCACGCACGCACGCACGCACACACGCACGCACGCACGCACGTCCGCATACCAAAGAAGTGGCACCCTCTTCCCTCCTCTACCGGAACTTTAAGATTTTTCAAGGTTTAACGTTTTGAAGTTTTGTAAGGGCTGGCTATCATCGGCCTTGATTCAGATCTTTATCATGAAATCAAACAAAACTAAAGGAATAAATTACAAAAGAATACAATACAAAATAAAACCAACCTACAATAGAAAAACACAAACAAACAACCAGTCAAACAAAATAATACAATGAAAAATAATAAAGCCTACAATAAAAATATCGACTACATAAATCAGCCCTACAGTCAAATCAAATCTAAAACAACTGAAACAAAACCAAAGAATCGGAACTGACAGCCTACTCAACAAAACCCAAATCAAAAGTCTTCAGCACAATCGGCAGTTCTCTCTGAATAGGACAGGCAGTAGTACATCTTGGTCGGTGCATGGCATGGCAAAGAAATCAAAGGAAAAATACCTCACACACACACACACATAAAAAAGAGCCGTTGTGGTCATTTCGTCATGTCCACTTCGGGTTCCATTAAAGTCTATTCTGTTTCACACCCGAAGAGCACGCTATCCAAAGATCATCAATTACATGGGGAAAACTGAGGCATCGTTCAATGCACAGGTTTTTTTTTTCTCCAGTAACTGAATTTTGGTACTATGCAGAACAGAAGGCACAGCCTAACAATATTCTAGCAAACAAGCCCCTCCCTCCTTCCCCGTCCCGGTCACATTCTTTATTTTCCTCCGTTTTTTGTTTGTTTGTTTGTTTGTTTGTTTGCTTTTTACAGCAAATAATATCACGCAATCAGTTCAAGGTCAGATTTATTTCCAAATCGATCAACGATCGAAAGGATTCTGAAAAACATATACAGGGACTAGACCCCGGAGGTGTGTGGTGTGTGTGTGTGTGTGTGTGTGTGTGTGTGTGTGTGTGTGTGTGTGTGTGTGTGTGTGTGTGTTACAAAATGGAACGTTAAGGCTCAGATTGCTTGCAGATCACTGAAGTATAACATCAGTTATGATTTGTATTCTTCTACAGGGTCAATCTATACAGCTTCATTGCATAGCGTACTCTTCGGACAAACATACAAGCAAACACGCATACGAACGAACAAACAGACGAACACCCAGACAAACGCACAAACCATAACACGCACTTCGGAAGGTCACGATAGCAAACTCAATGTAATGTTTATCAGTTTTTTTGCCATCGTTTGAAATCGATGAACACTAAAAGCTGGCATTCAGATCTACTCCCTAAGTTTTCCTGAAAATCCAATAGCAGAAAAGGTCAGAGGTTAAGGACGATGTACTAGAGCTGTTGTAAAGACTATCATTTCACTGGAAATGTCGACAACATGATTCAGGTTTTGTTTTTCTTTTGACATACTTACAGTTCAAGTTAGCGTAAAGGTCAAATTTTAATGCAGAGCTCGTTCAAGGTTTTATCATATATTTTGTTATGCTACCCGTGGTAGGGTTCTGCGCTTTGAAAATATGAATTTTCTCTCATAGTAATGATTTTCCTCCCCTAGTAGTGAACTTAATGTTAAATCTTTGTATGTGGTTATAACAAAGGGTGGCCTCTACGGATTGAACGTTGTATATTTTTTTACGATCAGTCGACATTTTTGACAAACACTACAACCGTAAGAGTCAGTTTGAAATTGACAAACACTATGACTTTTATACTATTATACGTTATGATGTATCACTACTTTAAACGAAAAGTAGCAAGTAAAGCTGAATTTAACTACCGTCAGATAATCCTTGACATACGTATAGTCTTTTGTAATACTAAATGGTGGGCGTTTAAGCAATTTCATTCGCCTGTTAAATTATTCCCTAACCATTTTTTTTCCACGACGAAATGTTCAGACTTCGTGCACATGACACAAATTAGCCTTTTTAAATACAAGGCTGGAAATGAATGTCAGCGACCTGGCTCACGGAATAAAGCAGCAACAATGGAAGCTGGAACTAAGCATCAAATGTCAGTACCTGACGTATTGATTAGACACTGAGCACACTGCGGAGACCCATCATTTCTTTCTAGCCCCACCCTCTCCCTGGAACCCTCCCTCTCCTTTTCCCTCCTCTGAACCCAGTGAGGCTGACGTCTTTGTCCCGTGTTACAAGCTCCCTGTGCTTGTTCGTCTTGCTGGCGTCCTTCCATGAACGTCACCTTCCAGTACAGAGATTCAGTTCGGGTACTCGTGGTGCCCTTTCGCCAGCTGTATACTGGTTGAAGCTTCTAGTCAACGATCACGTCAGACTGTTCATACAGATTTTCCCCTCTCCAGTGTCGTTTTGCAGCCTAGTTAAAAACAAATAGTTTACCGATTCTCGACTATGCTCCCCCCTCCCCCCACCCAAAAAAAAAAAAAAAAAAAAAAAAAAATCAACAGAAGCAGCCAACATATACGAAAGATTTTTAGATGGAGTTTTCTCATAAAATGTTTGTAAGCAAAGTCAACGGTGCAGTTTCACAATCAAGTTTGACGTATCTGTCTGTCTATCCGTCTATTTCATCCACCCTGCTTACCCATTGACGGCTGGAGTGAAAAATAAACAAAAACAAAAGAAAAGGAAGATATTTTTCCGTCACCATGAATGTATTAAACAAAATTGAACGTTAACACCAAGAATGCGATGACTTTGTTTATTCTAAAGGTATCTTGTTACTTTTTCGCTATTCTGAAGAATGGAAAAAAGTGCTGGGATAAACAAACGAATTTGAATTATCTAGCGTGATCTTCCGAAGGTTGACAGAAAAGCTACCCGGGTAAGAAAGAACAGAACAACATATCGGGCTGGTTTTGTCACGCCGCATCCATCTGTCTGAACGCACAAACCATCTGAAAAGCTACAGTGGGGTCAGAATTAGCTGCTGCCAAAGCTCTTCTCGAATACTAAGCACTTGGGCTGGAAACGATGAAGACACACACTGTATACTGCTTTGGAAAAGAGTGATTTGTATCATTTCAAGCCGTCTGAAACAGAATTCATTGAACCGCTGCTATCACCACAGCAAGTGTCCGCTTGTTCTGCGAAAGCCAAACGTAATCCTGATAGCTGGCACTGACATTGTCTTCACCGCTTCCAAGTCACGAGGGTGAGACTGAAAGTGTCCATTGGTATTATTATTCCCATTAACTGAACGAAAACAAGTTTCTTCGCTTGTTGATGGTATCTGGTAAAGCTCCCGTAACGATTACAAAAACAAGATGGTCTGTGGGGAGAATGACAAACCACGTCATAGTCTGTCCCCGTCCACACTGAGCGACATACAGCTCGCTTCTTCAACCCCTTTCCATCCACGCCCGTGTTTTGCCTGACTTCATGTCGGGGACACTCAGTCCCGGACAAGAACGGCCTGGACAGAATGGAGCATCGTGGTCAGAGCGGCAAAACTAGTCATCTCCACACAATTACGGTCAGTAGGCAGGCTTCAGTTCCGAACGGACTTGCTACCCTGAATGGGGAAATCACGGTAAGGGTCAGCAGTTCGGTTAAGTATGCCAAACAAAGATGGATGCGGCGTCACTTTCATCCAGGTGCATGCCCTGATTGACTCACGTGTGTAACAACGCCAGTCTACTTAATTGCTGATACTTGATATGGAAATCGGTACCTTCCATTTTCTATTTGGAGATTAATTTTAATAGGTGACGAGAAGAGTAGGGGTACTTCAGATGGGGTGAATATTTCAAGAAGCTTGAAACAAGCTGGATTAACGAAACTTCACTTTGAATTTATGCACTTATCTTTCAATGGCTGTATTAAAAAAAAAATGGTTTCACATCCTTCCCTTGTCAACTGAAAAACTGTTCTAAGAACCAGTTCTCTGCATCTTCCCTACATAGCATCATTCTACTACATATCAGTCATTAGTCATCATTCCTTACTTGAAGCCGATACTTTGAGAATAAAACGAACTTCAGTTATCATTATTACTGAAAGAATCAAAGCAACATATAAATTACTAATTTGTACACTGGCTTAGTTTTTTTCTCCGTTTTTCCTGTATCAAACGGAACCGAGACCAGAGTCAAATGACAATACTAGTGGAGGAGAGCTGAGAGATTCCGTTTGCATGAGTGGAGGAACAGACAGAGAACAGACACAAATACAGTGATACAACCTACCTTTCTCACCTGCCGTAGCCATTATCCCCCAAACCGGGGATCCATGCGGAAACCAAGTGACACTGAATGCCACACAAATACCGACAGGAGGCGGTCCACTTTCGCTGCGCTTTTTGCCCTGTCACTGCTAGTGAACGTCATTGTGTCTCGTCACACGCCATCAGAGACTTTGTGTGATTGTCCGCAGTCTTTCAATAGAACAAGGCGACTCATGAACTCTTGTCAGCTGCATTTTTAAGATGGAAGAACCCCCCTTCCCCCACAGAAAAAAACATTAAAGCTATACTTCATATTCTAGGGGAAAAGGAGCATGTTGAAGCAAGACCGGAACTGGTCCGTTCTGGCCGTTAACTGTCTGCAAAGAGAGGGTGAACTGCCTCTGAATGTGTTTGTCATGTTCAGTCCCCAGTCAAGGGAGGAGACCATACCTGGGCTGCCTCCTCTATGTCAAATGGCTAGCGCCAGGAACAGAAACAAACACAAGTACGGTCAGTTGTGACGAGCAAGCGCTTTTCATACTCTTTAGAAAACGAGGTGAAGCAACAGAATATGGTAAAACTACAGGGGACTTGTAAAAGATTCTTCACCACCTAGCTGTCCTGGTGGGAACACGGCCCAAGCTGGATGTTGTAACGCGTTGATGTCCGTTGTAGTTTCTTCCTAGTTCCTTAGGTCAAAAGCGATGCGTTCGTTTTTTCATGGGATACACTGATCTGTCCGAAAGCGATACTTTCCTTTTTACGTGGGATACTCGTAACGCTGATTTGTCCAAAAGTAATGCTTCAGCATCGGGTACTTGTAACACTGATTTGTCTAAATGCAATGCTTTCTCTCAGTATAGGGTAACTGGCAAAGATGATTCGTCCAAATCCGTTTTTTCCTCTTTAAAAAAAAAAGGTAAATGGTAACTTGCAACAATGGCTTGTCCCTTGCAATGCTTTCTTAAACATGGGATACTTGTAACACCGATCTGGGCCTGAACCGAATGCCTTCTTTGAACATGGAATAGTTGTAATACCGATTTGGGGCTAAAAGTGATGCTTTCCACACACATAGGATATCCTTCTTACACCGATTTGGGCCAAATCTCCCTTTTTTCAGCATGGGGTATCCTTCGAACCCCGATTTGGGCCAAAGCAACGCTTTCTTACAGCATGGGGTATCCTTCTAATCCCGATTTGGGCCAAAGCAACGCTTTCTTTCAGCATGGGGTATCCTTCTAACCCCGATTTAGGCCAAAGCAACGCTTTCTTTCAACATGGGGTATCCTTCTAACCCCGATTTAGGCCAAAGCAACGCTTTCTTTCAGCATGGGGTACCCTTCTAACCCCGATTTAGGCCAAAGCAACGCTTTCTTTCAGAATGGGATAGTTGTAACATCGGTCTGGGCCAAAAGCAACGCTTTCTGTAAACATGGGATGGCTGTAAGACCGATGTGGGCCAGAAGTAATGCTTCCTCTAGAGACTGAGTATTCCAATAGTCGGGGGTATTTTGTTTACTCAAAGTTACCTTGGCAAAAAAAGCTTTCTGAAGACAGTGAATAGCCTAACACTCCAATGCACGTTGCTATCTTGTCTCTTACCTGTCCGTTTGACTAAATTTCATAATATATGTTGCTGTTTCTTCCAAATTACGTTTATACCAAAGCAGGACTTTCTTCATACAATGAAAATTCTAACGCTATGATGTTTATGCCAAATTATGTTTACCCCAAAGCTATGCTTCTTTTAGACAATGGAAAGTCTAACGGTCTTATGATTATTACTTTTCTAAGCCATTCTTCGGTCAGTAAATATTATAATACTGATGTATTGGTTTTCACAACTTAGGTTTGTCTAAAGTTAATGCTTGCTTTCTTGAGACATCGGATATTCTGATACTCTAATGTATCCCCCCCCCCCCCCCCCAATTTACATTCGCCCTCAAGCAGCGCTTTCTCCGTGAGTCCAGACACAACCCAATCTTAGCTGAGGACTTATCTACCATGCCTACTGTCGCTTTGGATGATGCCAAGCGAAACCAACGAGAAACCAGCGCGAACTGACGCCTGTTCGCTTACCAAAGAGAACTGTTCGGCCACAGTGATCAGTGGAAAAAGTGAAAGCAGCGAAAGTGACCAAGCCCTCGTCAAACAACCTTCTCAACAGAGATCTGTCAATGTTCTCATGGTGGATGTGGACGTTGCTGTTAGTGGGAAGGGATGTTTGCACTGGTGTCAATGTTTCATGGTGGATGTGGACTTTGCTGTTAGTGGGAGGGGATGTTTTCACTGGTGTCAATGTTCACATGGTGGATGTTGACGTTGCTGTTCGTGGGAGGGGATGTTTGCACTGGTGACAAGGAAAGTCGTTACTGATGGATTCAGTTGTTCTAAAATTTGAGTGCGAATGTTCTTAATAGTTGGTTCAGATGTTCTTACTGGTACGCGAGGATGTACTGTTCGTACCGATCGGGGAGAGCGTTCCTAATGGTGGGTCATATTACTATGGGTGAACATGGATGTTCCTACAGGTGTATACCGGTGTTCATACTGGTGGGTAAAGATGTTCTTACTGGTGGGTTAGGTATTCTTCCTGGTGGGTGAGGATGCTCTCCAAGGTGAAGGTGAATGTTTTTACGGGTGGGTGAGGATGTTCATAAAGATGAACGTGAATACTTTTACTGGTGGGAGGGGATGCTTTTATACGGGAATATGAATGCTGGTGGATGAGGATGTTCTTACTAGCGAGTGAGGATGCTGTTAAAAATTTGTGCGGATGTTACTAAAAATGGGTGAGGATATTCCTATAAATGGATTCGGATGTTCTTACTGCTGGTAGTGAGGATTTTCTGAAAGATGGATGCGAGTACTGACTGGTGAGTGCAGATGTTCCTCAACATGGCTTTTATGTTCTTACTTTAGGGTTTGGATGTTCTTTCTGGTGGGTTAGAACGTTCCTGAAGGTGAATGTTAACATTTTTACTCATCTACAAGGATGTTTTTACCGGTCGGCGAGGATGTTCCTCCTAAAAGTGGGTGAGTGCAGAGGTTCCTGATGGTGGGTGATGTTCTTATAAATGGATGTTGACGTTTCTACTGGTGGGAGAAGCTATTCTTAAAAATGGATGTGGATGTTGTTACCGGTTGGTGAGGATGTTTTTGAAGATAGGTGTTGAAGTTCTTCATAGTTGGTGTAGATATTCCCTAAAGAGGAATGTGGATCTCTACTCGTGGATATGAGCGTTACGATGGGCGAGGGCGTTCTTACAGGTGGGTGTGTATGTTGTTACTGATAGGTGAGGCGTTTTACAGGTGGGTGTGGACGTTAATATTGATGGATGAGGATTTCCTAAAGACGATGCGGATGTTCTTACTGACAGGTTTTGATGCTGTTGCAGATCGGCATGGCTATTCTTATCCTGGCTGTGTCAACTACGTCATAGAGGAGTGTCCTGAGCTAAACTTGAGCAAGGAATCAAAACAGTTACGAAGAGAAACACCACACACACACACACACACACACACACACACACACACACACACACCAACCCCACCATCACCACTACCGCCTAAACCCATCTCCAACCACCGCCACCTCACCCGTTCCAAATATCCCCGATCCAGAGAGAGAGAGAGAGAAGAGAGAGAGAGAGAGAGAGAGAGAGAGAGGAGAGAGAGAGAGAGAGAGAGAGAGGAGATTGATTTTCAATACAAACGGAATCTCTTGCAAAACACCTCATGCACTAATGCAATCTGAATTTATCTTTCTAGAGATAAAAAAAGTTGTTGTTGCTCATTCCCAGTAGCTGTCATTTTCATCTGCTGCTGAGAAAGTGAAAAAAAAGTCGTTTGATATATGCTTCAAAATAACTATCGAAAAAAATAGCGCAGGAACTGAAATGTATAGAAGCGGAAAGGTTTAAATCCACTTTCAGGATTTAGGGATAAATTTGCAGCAATCTGACGAACTTCTACACTTCCTTTGGACAGGTGTTTGAAAGTCGATGCCATTCTCCTAAACGTCTGCTCAGATCCTTCCAATACAATAGCCTCTGTTAAGCATGAAACTACAGTACGTTTTAAATTTCAGATTACAGTGATGAAGGCATGGAGGAGTACATTTCTTTTCAGACCAGTCCAGTTGTTTTGACAAGAAAGGTGAAAGGATTCCCTGCGATTTCATAGGACCAAGTACCAGACTTCCAGGCCTACCGGTGTCTGGCCTGAAAAGAAAAAAGGCGAGGGAAGGAACGGAAAACAAATGGGGCAAATCAAAATGACTGAATGGCACACACAATGTGGACAGGCATAGACGACAAACGCAAGTGACACAGTCAAGCTTTAGTGAGGAATATCGGCTCAAAGACCGGCATCCACAAATACTTAGACCGAGACCTGAATAAAGGCTTCGCCACACCCCTGATGCAAGCAATGGTACGGTCGCTCGTTGGTGTGTGTACGCACGTGCTGCTGTAGTTGGGACAGCTACAAAAAAACAAAACAAGACAGTTAGCCAACACCTGTTCTCTTCACCCCTCTCTCTCTCTCTCTTGGACAGACTACACAAATCATTTCTTTTTCTGTCCTCCATTTTATGGTATCTTCTCCCATTCCTGCCCCACCCCCACAGTCAAGGAATGCAAGCAAAAACCACTAATGCGTGAGTTGGATAATGTAGAAAATTAACTTCGTTGCAAGCGCAATTTGAGGCGAAATTTTCGTTTTTAATGTGTTTTTTTTTTCAAACTTCCAACGAATCGAAATAAATAAGTAACGAATAAGATAAGTTTCGAAACAACCTGATTATGCTGTCGTGAAACAGTGTGACATACCAACAGTATTCATTAACCAACCGAAGTTTTCAGCCAGGTAAAATATCTGCAAATTCCAATGGATATCTACGTTTAACCTTGGGTTATCAACGCTACTCCCTCCCTAAACCTTTTTGTATTAAATTACGTGGACAGATCCTAAAAACTGTCGACTTATACAGGGACCCCACACAGGGTCAATCTAAAAAAAACCCATCTAAAAAAAAACAACAACAGTGTTTGTAAACATAGTTGGCATAGATTTTTACATTACTTGGTGTAAACACACAGGTTTTGAACACAGGGACTAGTTTTGTACAAAGCAAAGGAAGCTCGGTCCCAGTGGACCAAGTTACAGGCTCGACAAAGCTTGGGAAACAACGTACAACAGACAGAGACCTGAGTGAAAGCCTTGCCGCAGCCCTCATGAGAACAAAGGTAGGGTTTTTCGTTCGTGTGCATGCGCACGTGCACTCGCAGGTGAGTCAACTGCCAGAAAAAAAAGGAGGTCAACAATGTTGTCACAATTCTGTCCAACAAGGTCTACAAACACTTTTAAAAAAAAAAAAAGAAAGAAAGAAAAAAGAGAATTTACTCTAATCTCAGATTTCAAATTAAAAAAATCAAATTAATCAAAAGAAAGAAAAAGGAAGAAAGAAAACACAAGATTTTACGTATACATTCTACACCCAGACGATTTTTTTTCCTGTTTTCATACTATCTAATGGACTACAAACAAAAACTTAAGAAAAAAGAACCAATCAACGAAACCTGACATTCCTAACCAAGTTTAAAGACATTGCCTAAGTTCTGCTTGTTTCCATCAGAATTTTGAAACAAACAAACAAATGAAAATAACTTCCTTTTTTCTTAAAAAAGAAAATTCACCAAATTCGATTTGGGAAGCTGACTGCATGAAACGAACAATCCGAGGGAAAAAAAATTGGGATAGAACAATGAAACGAAATACGACAAAGTAATGAGAGAGATAGACACCTGAGTAAAACTCTTGCCGCATCCCTCGTATGTACAATGATAGGGTTTCTCGTGGGTATGAATTCGCACATGCTGCTTGAGCTGGGTTAGCTAGAAAGAGAAGACAAAACAGACGTTAGCTCCTCACCAGTTCCGTTTACCAACACTCTTCTGCCTGCATGTCTACAAGTTGTCTTTTCATTGCCTCTTTTAGCATTGGTTTTTACAGGTCTTCTCTCACGTGAATCAGACATTTTCTCTCTGCATGAAACCGATCCAATGATATTTCATCCGCTAAAAACTGACCCGGATACTGTTTTGAAATAAAAATGTACGGAAACATCAAAGAAACGACCTGACACTGGAACTAGCTGCAATAAGAATTTATTTCTAAAAATCCTGTGTATTTTTCCTACACAAAAATATGCTGAGTTTTAACCCCATCCACACAAAAAGTCTACAAACCTGAACATTTTCCAAAAACAATATGATACCGCTCAAAGAAATATTTTCAAAAAGTACCTAGGATAAACACCTCGCATTTACCAACCCACCTTCCTAACACGTCTGCTGGACAAATAAATCTGAACCTTTGCTTCTTTTCTATACCTAAGCTGAATTTATACCCTGTGAAAACGGCCTTGACTACAGAACAAAGAGAAACACAGAGCAACTGGACATGAAATACACAACAGTCAGAGACCTGGGTGAAAGCCTTTCCGCAGCCCTCGTGCAAGCACGTGTAGGGTTTTTCATTGGTGTGAATTCGCACGTGCGCTCGCAGATGAGCCAACTGCCAGAGAGAACAGACCAACAATGTAGCTTACACGATATTTGGAAAAAATTTAAAAGAAAAAGAAAAAAAGCAGTTTTCTTACTTGCATGAAGCGCTAACAGCTACGCTCTTAAATGATTTTCTGACTTCCGCAATTTTGACTCTCGAGTTTCATACATCAGCTTAAGCACGTTTATAATGCTCGTTTCTTCACAAATCAAAGTAGGGAATAGACCTCGTCTTGTCGATATGACTGTTTTCTTTCCTCCTTTCCTTTCTTTCTTTTTCTTTCTTTCTTTTCAACAAATCAATTCTAAATTTATATTTACACTTTGAAAAAAAAAAAGAAAAAGAAACCGTCCCCCCCCCCCCCCCCCCCCCCCTCAGTTTGTTGCTTGAAATACTCAAATAGAAAAAAAGTATTCCATAGATTTGCTATATACCAACAGATTAAAAAAAAAAAATATATATATATATATATAATTGCCATCGGTCGGAATAGAAAGTTGGTTGTAAAATGTTCGCAACAATACATAACTTTAAAACCTCTGTGACATATAACTTAAAAAAATTCTAAGCGTCAAGTAACTTGTTAACTATTTACTCGATATTTTACGCAGTTTTGTTTGTTACACGACACAGTTTGCCAACAGAAAGTCGTGTGAACCAGTCTAATTCACATTCGCCGGACTGTCATGCCAAGCACTTCACTTGACGTAAAATAAGGCGATACTTAACATTTCTCCTAACAAAAACACTAGCCCAAGAACCAGTTCACACGAAGGATACTGACGGTGTAACAACTAATTTAAGCAAACTTCAAACTATTCATCAGTCCTTTTATCTTTCCTTCTTGTCTGTTCTTTTAAGTGAATGTACATTAAAAAAAAATCCATTCAAGTAATTGCAATTTTCTTCTTTGTTATCAAAACGTACGCTAAAACCTATACTTTTTAATTAAAAAAAATTTCTCCGTTCTATTTCCACTTCATATTTTTCCTTCACGACTGTAAGTATCTTATTAGTTACAAATGCTTTGAATTGTCATTTTTATTTCCTTCACGACTGTAATATCTTATTAGTTACAAATGCTTTGAATTGTCATTTTTATTTCCTTCACGACTGTAATATCTTATTAGTTACAAATGCTTTGAATTGTCATTTTTATTTCCTTCACGACTGTAATATCTTATTAGTTACAAATGCTTTGAATTGTCATTTTTCGTTCTTCTACATTTCTGCCCTCTGGAATTAACGTACCAGTTTGATGTCCAGTCTACCTGCCTCTGTTTTCATTTTGTAACGAATTATCTGGTTAACGATTATCAATACCAAATACAGGAGTCGCTTCAATAGCAATCACCTGTGTAATTACGACTGCAACACAAATGCTGCAGCCTGCTGGGAAGTGAAGACACACCATCACAAATTAGTTTTTCTCGTGAAAATGATTTACCACTTTTATGTGTGTTCTCTCTGTTCAGGCATTTTCACATATTAAAGTAAGTTATTCGCTTTATTTTTTTTTAAATAGATTATTCATGTATATGTCTATTGATTTACTTTACCTATTTATTTATTATCATAATGACCTTTTCAAGTAAACCGAATCCTTTGAATTAGGTATTACAAGCCAAACTCCAGTTCGTTACAGACACTAACAAGGCCCCAAATTAAGATACTATAAACACACGTACACACAAACATGACACAAGGCAAACAGTACACATACACGCACACCAACAGACAGACAGAGACTTTCATGGGACGAGAGAAAGAGAGAGAGACCTGTATAAAGGATTTGCCACAGCCCAAGTGCAGGCAGTGATAGGGCCTTTCCTTTGTATGGGTTCGGATGTGTTGCTGGAGGATCGTCAGCTGTAGTGACAGGAAAAAGCATCACCATCAGTCCCCACACCCTCTCCACTCCACTGCTTAGTCAATCATTATCCAACACCAGCGTTTCTCATATCTATCAATCTAGTCCCTATAAATCTGTAAACAGATGTGGCCCAAAGAAAAAGATGTCGCATATCTGGGATCACCTCACAAATGTATACACATGGATAAACAGTTCACTGACAGTTAAAGATCAGTAAATCAAAAGGCGACAAGTTTGATATTATAGGAAGATGAAGAAACAGGAATACGATTCCTTTATCAGGTAATCACAAAATCTGAAGGATTCCAACCCATAATTTTGATAATTACTTTTTGCAAACTGATACATTATTTCCCTAAAACTCATAACTACAAAGTCGTTATACAGAATGTTCTCTTAAGGGTATGTATATATCATCTAAGAAACATGTCTGGAGGAGAACTGCGAAAGACGAGAACAAAACAAAACAAACAATATTCATGTTTATGTTTGGGCAGAACTGAAACTGAAAGTACATTCTGAACACTTCAGGCATTTTTTTTCTGTCAAAAGTAATAAACGCACACACACAGATACACACGTTTCAATCTGAAGAATTTCTTTCACTTTTTACGACGATTTAATTGCTGAAAAAAAGATCGACGTTTTTCTTCTTTCTTTTTTTTTTTTTTTTTTTTTACTTTTTGATTTCCAATTTTGTACTTGAAAAACGGTACTTCTTTCTCAAATGAAAAAGTGGATTAATTCTTGTATTTTTTCTTTCTTCGAAACTCACGTGTGTGTGTGTGTGTGTGTGTGTGTGTGTGTGTGTGTGTGTGTGTGTGTGTGTGTGAGAGAGAGAGAGAGAGGGGGGGGGGAAAGAGGTGTGTGTGTGTGTGTGTGTGTGTGTGTGTGTGTGTGTGTGTGTGTGTGTGTGTGTGTGTGAGAGAGAGAGAGAGGGGAGGGAAAGAGAGGTGTGTGTGTGTGTGTGTGTGTGTGTGTGTGTGTGTGTGTGTGTGTGTGTGTGGTGTGTGCGCGCGCGCGCGCGCGGTGTGTGTGTGTGTGTGTGTGAGAAAGGCGATGGAGAGAGAGAGAGAGAGAGAGAGAGAGAGAGAGAGAGAGAGAGAGAGAGAGAGAGGGGACGAAAGGGCGAGAGAGAAACAGAGGAAGGGTGAGATAGAGTCTGAGAGCGACAGATCGCGAGCGATAAAGAGGAAGAGAGAGAGAGAGAGAGAGAGAGAGAGAGAGAGAGAGAGCACAAGAGAACCTGAGTAAAGGCTTTGTCACATCCCAGGTGCATACAGCGGTATGGTCGCTCATTGGTGTGTGTTCGTACATGCTGCTTCAAAGTCGACAGCTACAACACAAACATTCCGCATCGTCAGTGACTATGGCAATTTTTTTTTTAAACAAAACAAAGTGCACACGGTCTTGCAATTATCTTCCAGTTTTTTTAAGCATGCACCAGATTTTGCTACGATGTCTTTTTGCAATAATGCCTTCAGAACACGAACCAAGCTTTAAAGCACATATCAAACCCTCTTGGCAATGATTCTGTCTCTTTACATACATAGAAAATTCCTTTTGCAATTAAAGTGTGTTTAGAACATAGATCAAAATCAGTTTTGCCACGTCATCACAATAATAGTGACATAAAGTTGAGAAATGTTGCCCCAATATTTCTTAAAACACTAATATTACTAAACGTATGCGCTATTACAAGTTGCCCTTGCTAACTATTTTACAAAATGGATGAATTTTTGTTATTCTAAAAAGGCAGCTGAATTTGATGAAATACGGTTTGCGTTAATTCTCTAATATCAACAAAATTTCATTGTTCGATGACATAATTCAGAAAGCCTTTAAGTATTACATCACTCCTTGAAAGGAAGTAGCTAAAACCCTACAACTGTTGCTACTACATCACCTTGTAAAATGTCCGGAAAGTTTTTATTAATAACATATTTTCATTTCCTCTTTGAACTGATGTCTTCCAATGGCGAACTGAATTCTGGCAGATTACTTGAAACAGTCATTTCTTTGGCAATACATGAAATTCAAGTAAAACGTCGTTAAAAAATGGCATACTGGTTTATTTGAATAATAGGCATATCATCTAAAATTAGTTTGATATCTTAGACCAGTTGTACGTAATATGTGAGCACTGAAACAAAGTACCCAGATGTTTGCCACAAATTTGGAGGTAGTTAATTGTGTATATGCGAGTTAACGTAGTATTGGTTCGACTTCTCTGACAGCATTCTATATGAAATAATTTCTTCCACATATGAATTGTGCAGGATAGACTATGTTTTGGATAGAACTCTTCAGTATCATCAGAGTCTGGAATTGCAAGGAAAAAACAACAAAAAAAGAGTCGAGTCCCAATCTGTGAGGATGCGAAGCATCAAGTCGAAGGCGCGTGGCAGCTGAGGCTGTTAGGGGGTTCCGGGGCATTCCTCCCCCCCCCCCCCCTTTCCCCCGGAAAATTTTGAAGTTTAGGACAAAAAAAAAAAATCTGTGCCAGTTTTGAGGCATTCTGGAGGCAAAATGCAAAGTATCAGGAGTACTGGGATTTCTTTAATTATTACCTTGATTGAGCAGCAATATGTTTTTTTGTTGTTTTTTTTTTTAATGAAAAATTTGTTTTCAGTGTGTAAGAACTAGAAACGGTGCGTGTGCGTGTGTGTGTGTGTGTGTGTGTGTGTTGGGTAGGATGCGAGGTGGGGGTGGGGGGTTAGGGCGGGTGGAGGTTGCATATCCACAGCTTCGCGGTCTTTAAGTAGTCTTCCAGGGCGATTGGACCTCTCATGTTATAAATGATCTCGCAGCGACACAGATCGCAAAACAACCTCACACGCATCTATCTTATGGATGTGATGCGCATGTCTTTCATCTCCCACCACAGTCTCCATCCAGCTCCGTTTCCACGATTTTTTTTTTGCTTTGGAATCATCGAAAGCATCACCGCGATGTAGTGTTCGTCTTTCCGCCATCTTGGAAAGGGCCGCTACTCGTTGACAACTGCGCGCATTATGCCCCACTCCACCGGTAGAGTCAAACGAGCGTTCCGCTTGCAGAGAATCTTTATTCAATACCCCCCCCCCCCCCCCCCCCCCCTCTCCTGCCAAAACACATTTTTTTTCCCGGCGATTTTTCAACAGACGTTACGTGGAAATTCGCGTTAACAGTGCAAAATTCCAAGCTCCGATATATTCTGAAGAAATCATTTTATTCATAATTTTAGCTCCAAGTAAATCTTTGAAAAATTATTGTCCAAAGTACGTCAACATAATCATAAGCGGACTAAGTTTGAAAAACAGTAGATTAACGAGCTTTGTGTTTACTATCTTTCTTTATTTTCTATGATACAGTCACATATACTATCTGGACATAATGAAAATAATCATGAGACCTGCGAGAACGATTTTCCGCATCCCAGATACAGGCAGTGGAAGGGTCGTTCGTTGGTGTGTGTTCGAGTGTGCTGCTGCAGTTGGGATTTCTACAACACACACATAAAATGCACCGTGCAAATTGTCTGCATCCCTCATCGTTCATTAGCTGATGGTTATTTCAAAAGCTACTGATAGATGCCATTGCTGAGCTGGTGACAATATGTGCCAGGTATTTAGAGTGTAAAATCGCAAATGATCTGTCAAATGTTAAGCCATATTACAATACTTGATTTTTTTTTTTCTCCGCTCTTAACATTCCATTTAATTTTCTCATAAGCATGGAAGATGAATAGCCTTGCAAACTAAATCTTCTACTTTATACAACTTAATTCATCCAAAATCAAAACTCCTCAGAATCTAAGGGTTAATCAATACATCAGAAATGGTCGTCTAGACCTGCAGGCAGATGGTAAGGGTTAATGAATATATCAGAAATGGTGTCAAGATCTGCAGCAGATAATAAGGGTTAATGAATATATCAGAAATGGTGTCTAGACCTGAGTAAAAGACTTTCCGCATCCCAGATACAGGCAATGGAATGGGCGTTCGTTCGTATGAATTCGAGTGTGCTGCTGCAGTTGGGCTCTCTACAACATACAAGGTGTCAGGACGTTATTGTCATGGTAACACCACAAGCAGGTCACTTGGGACAATAGCACACAATCAACTTGGTCCCTCTTTACGTCATTTTCATCACTAGCTTTAAATAAGCCGAAGTAGTTTTGTAAATGACAAAACTTCACACTTAATAATCATGAATACATCTTCCTTAACTTGTTAATGGCAAAAAGTTATCAGAAATCTACGCTCAATGGTAATTAACATGATCACGTCTTTTCTCATCAAGCACAAAAAAAAAATCTAATATGGTTGTGGTCAACTACTTTTTCTCTCTTCTAACGTTAGGTCTCTTTTCCACTGTCGATTGTAGGCTGTCCTGAGTATGTCTTAAGAATGTACCATTCACCATACCCATGTCACAGTCGAAGAAAATTCCAGGCCAATCTTGAAATTTAAAATCATTTATCAAAAACATCGGCGAGTGTACTTTATAAAGCCGACGTACTGACAAAATGGATGTAGGTGATTCTTCATCAGAAGCAAGCAATTCAATGGTACATATATATGAATGATAGAAGTCCAACAACATATATTTTCATTTAAAACAATTCAGAATTAGATATCTTATTGACATTAAAGCTTAAAATCGTGATCACTGAGCTTTTCCATGTACATAAGTATGCTTTTTATGTCTCTTTTAAATTTGTAGTTATTCAGGACCAGAAAAGAAACAGATTGTTGTGTAATGGAACACATTTTCTGACCACCTCTTCATCTGAGGTTGCTTACGAAAGAAATGAATGGTGTCCACTGTATTTCTTAAAAATCTGAATTGACAACAGAAATTTGAATATTCTCAACAAAATAAGCTCAGTCAGAGGAAGACATCTGATAAGCTGATGAGAAATGAAAGTTCCCGTTCATAAATCGGCTTCCAGTGTGAGCGTGTAAGCCTATACTGTGTTGTTTAAGCCTTTCTGTCCCCACATATTCATCCTTCACATAAAAAAAAAAAAAAAAAAAAAAAAAAATCTGACGTGTCTGTCAAGTTTATACCAATGTGTTGGGAAAAGACAGAAAAGAGGTAAAGACCTGATTGAACGATTTTCCGCATCCCAGATACAAACAGTGGAATGGCCGTTCGTTGGTGTGTGTTCGTGTATGCTGCTGGAGTTGCGACAGCTACAACACACACACACGCACACAACGTGTTATGACGTCGTCATTTTCATCGCGTCACTGCTTCGTGCTGCTAAATCATCATATCAACCATTCTCTTTCCAGAATCTCTCCAAACCACAAAATGCTATCCATTTCACAATGTTCTCACATACGTAGCTTACAGAGTTTGGCTTTATTTATACTCTTTATTAACCTAACATTCCCAATGACCTGCTTAATGCAAAGATACACATCAAACTAACATTTTGTTTATTTTTCATACGACATGATTAATACAGATGAGAACCGTAAAGATACAAAACGATTAATGGAATGTTATGTCAGGCCCTAGTTTCCAAGTCGATAATAGTAGTAATAATGAAAAAAAAACAACACCACCACAATGCAAACTGACATTATAAACGCTGTTCAAATTAAGGTAAGATAACCAAAAAGCAAAAGAAACCCATCTTACTTTCACTATTGCCTTGTTCATTACCATTCGTTCTCTAAACCCGCCTGATTCTTGCCCCAAAGTGCAATCCTTGTGTACTACCGAAGTTTACCAGGAATCTTAACCTACCCAATAAAAACGAACGTGAGAGTGCTTAAGGCGATCCTAACTATAATGATATTTTCTTGCAAATGACAGCACATGCTTTATGTGCTTATGTGCTGGTCAATGTAACAAAACAGTGTTGGTATACCGAACTGGTGTCCATGAAAATCATCGTTCAAAATCAAAACAATCATTAAGAGAACGAACCTAGCACAAAAATATGAGACACACGAGAATGGCCAACGCCAGAATACTACGAGCCAAAAGAACTCAAATGGAAATGGAAAGAGAAAGCAAGACCTGTGTGAATGCCTTTCCGCAGCCAAGATGATTGCAGAGGTACGGTTTTTCTTTTGTATGTATTCGAATATGCTGCTTCAATATGGTCAGCTGGGGAGAAAGAAACAGTGGCAGTTATCACCATCATGGTCACATCAACACCAACTGCAGTGCTCTATGGTCATCACATCATGGAATTCATGTCATAAAAACATTCATTACCACGGTTGCGCGAATGGCTTAATGCATGATCGTGTCTGTTAAACTCAGAAATCGCTTTGAAACTGAAGTACGTGACCAAGGAAGAAACAGCAGTAGGTCGTGTATACAGACTACAGCCATTGCAGTCCAGGGCTGGACACGGCATGAGGACTGCTCCATTAACGCTACACAAGGAGGAGACAACTGTTTCCTTTATAACTACATTATCACTATCACCTGCGCCATCAAGAATACAATCTTGACTATCAATATCTGAGATAAGCACTAAAACAAACAAACCAAGCCACACTGAGTACTAAAACAATGAAATGAAATGGGATAAAGGACTAACAGAACCATGAAAACTAAAACAATTCAATGGCTTACGGCAGGATGACATGGGTGAAGTCGATGGCTTTTTCTTCTTCTTCTTCTTCTTTTTTTTTAAATAATCGGAATAAGTGATATACGACATAATGAAATCAAATGCTAGACGAACAAACATCAGTGACTTGTGGGACAATGGTGTATGACACAATGTGATAGAAGACTTTTTGACAGGATCAAAATACATCATTCGATGGTCTGCAGTGTAATTAAATGGATGATAAAATGACGTAAGTCTGTAACTTGTAGCATTATAGAATGTGTGTGATAACATGATATAATTCAGTGGCCTTATAGCACAATGAAATGAAATGAGAAAACAAAACGAAACAAAAGACAACGGTTTTGAGTATGACAATGGCAGAAACAGTAGCTTATCAACATGCCCCAAAACAATCAAAACAATGTATATCGGCCACCATGGCGAAGTGGTTAGCGTCGCGGACCCCCGGCTGGGAGATCGTGGGTTCGATTCCCATTGAAGTCATTTATTTGTGGGATTTTCCTGCCCCGACCGGTTCCAATCTGAAGCGGAGTTTGCTGTGCCTCTGTTGGGAATACTGGGACCGCACAGTCGAGTTTAATCCACCTAATGGATACTTCTCTGAGAGTGTTGCTCAAATTTCCTGACCAACACCGCAAGCGTCTAGATCTCTCGGGCCTGACACCGAGATATATCATAAAAAAAAGCGTTGAGTACAACCCTGTATTGCCGTCTCTGATCAGAATGGAAATCCGGGGCATCATCTTCATCATCCTCATTCCCATCAATCAGCATAAAAACAGTTTCAAATTCTGTGGTTCTTCATGCCCTGCTCTCAGTTTCAATTGCCTCTCCGGTGGGTCTATGGCCTTGATTCTGTCGGGGTCGCCAGTATCGGCAAATTCGTGGGAACTGTCGCTGGAGGGACATGCTAGTGCCCTCCAGAAGGAAAGCCCACTCACGCCGTCTTCGCGACTAAACAATTGTTGTCGTCATTAGGGGGCTTAGTACGTGATGTTCTGTGTATGTTGGAACAGAACAAGCGCCACTGAACAATGGATGAGAGATTCAATGGCTCGAGATAAGATGAACAACTTGATACTTCTGGAATGTGGCACTATGACATGACATTGTTCATGGATGCAAAGGGCAAGTTTTGAGCCACGATGACATGGCACTGCTAACAGACACAAATGATGTCTTGTTACACGGTGCAATGGCATTAATGGATACAAACGGCAAGTTTTGAGCGACGATGACATGACATTGCTAACAGACACAAATGATGTCTTGTTACACGATGTAATGGCATTGTGGATGGATGAAAATGACATGTCGTATGCCACAATGAAACAGCATTGTTAATGGATGCAAATGACACGGCTTTTGATACGATGGAATGGCATTGTTAATGAATGCAAATGACACAGCTTTTGGTACGATGAAATGGCACTGTTAATGAATGCAAATGACATGGCTTTTGGTACAATGAAATGGCACTGTTAATGAACGCAAATGACACAGCTTTTGGTACAATGAAATGGCACTGTTAATGGATGCAAATGACATGGCTTTTGATGCGATGAAATGGCACTGTTAATGGACACAAATGACACAACTTTTGGTACGATGAAATGTCATTGTTAATGGATGCAAATGACACGGCTTTTGATGCGATGAAATGGCACTGTTAATGAATGCAAATGACATGGCTTTTGATGCGATGAAATGGCACTGTTAATGAATGCAAATGACATGGCTTTTGGTACGATGAAATGTCATTGTTAATGGATGCAAATGACACAGCTTTTGGTACGAAGAAATGGCACTGTTAATGAATGCAAATGACATGGCTTTTGGTACGAAGAAATGGCACTGTTAATGAATGCAAATGACAAGCCTTGCGACAAGAGGAAATGACGCCGTCAACAGATGCTAATGGCATGTGTTGTGCCACTCTGACATGACACTGTTAATGGATGCAATGGACAAGTCTTGCACCTCACGGAAATGACACTGTTAACGGACGCAGATGACAAGTCTTGTGCCACGATGGACTGACAGAGACCAACTGACTTGCAAGAGGGTTAACAATATACGTTAAAACAACATCGTTCAATGTCTTTCAGCAACATGAAATTAGCAATAAAATAATTCAGAAAACAAGACAAAAATCAAACGACACAATGATCATAAAACAAATGAAAAAAAAAAGGTAAGAAAAAAGTGGTGACCAAAAAAAAAACAAACTACAATTAAGAATCAAAGTCAGACATGGACGTCCTTTCGCATGAGACAATTGCTATTCAGTCAAAGATCCGTGGTCTGTGCACGATAAAAGACACTTTAAAAGATACTCCAAAATTTGATGGGAAGGACATACATATTCAGTTCCAGAATCGATCGATTCCCAGTGAGACACGACCATGCAATATGCCAAGAATCATCACAACACACCTGCCAAATTTCACATTCACCGCACGTTACAAAGAGAAAGTGCAAAAAAAACACACCAACCATCACGACCACGTACAGTCAATATTTACGATCATGGCATGTATGCATCAAAATGAACCAAAATATCAACACAACCAAAAACAACTGCACAGCCACAGTACAAGGATGTGAACACCTGGATCACGTGACACATTACTTCCCCTCCACTATGAAAGTACAAACAAAAACCACGACATTGATATCAGAAAATGCTTTACATTAAACACATCTGGCAAGATCTGCTTTAATTTTTGAACGCAACATTTTCCGTTTCTTTTTATTTTTTCCCACACACCTCTTCTGGAACTATTTTGAGATGAATGCTTGTATAAAATCAAGTATTTACACCGTTTAACAGGTCTCTAAGGCAAAACCGGGAGAACAGAATCACAATGCTTCATTCCACCGCTTCTCCTCTTAAACTGGCAGTTTATTTTGTCCTTTACATGACCACAAATTAGTTCAAACACACACACACACACACACACACACACACACACACACACACACACACACACACACACACAAAACTGCCTTAAACATCCGACTTGATCAATCTTTAATCTCTATGTAGATGATAACAGATCAGATTCCTGTTACAATCTTTTCCCTGCGTACGTTCTCGTTACTGAAGGAATTTCTTTTCTGGGAAATTCACTCCTATGTACGACACACTCATTCACGAACACACACACACACACACACACACACACACACACACACACACACACACACACACACACACACACATTAACTGATAATATTTGCTTTGTTAGTAAAACAGGACGGCAGGTTGATTTGTCGAAAAAGCGTAGCAGCCAATACAAAGTCAGCTGCTACGTTCAAAAAGTTAAATTCTTTCGTCACTGCGTCATCAGTCTTTCCACATTCAGCAACGACAAAATCTGTTTTTCCTTTATTATTTACCCTCTAAAAAGTTTAAGGTGAGGTATAATAACCTTAATGAAAACTTTCGATGTGCGAGATATTTCCTGACAACAGAAATGTGGGGAGCATTGCCTGTTGCAGAAATGTAAAATCATATTTTGTCTTCATCGAATAGCTCCAGTTACAAATAAAAAGTGAAAAACAAACAAACAAACAAACAAAAAACGCGCACATTTTCAGGACTGGTCACGTCCCTTACAAATACAAACTGAACAAAAACAAGAACAAAACTAAAAACTTTAATAACACCAACTGATGGAATTAAAATACATTGTGACCAAAGAAAGTTAAAGTGCCAGCACCAGACTGTGGTATTTTGAAAGGATTAAAATCTTATGAATTCTTCAGAAATACAAATCACAAAATTCATCGACTGGTATTTTTTTTGCAAACCCTTTACTGTTTGACGTACAAAATTGTGTAATGGATTTTCTGTGTACATTTTATTGTTTCCTGGATATAATGCTTGAATAAAATCTTTTTCTAAATCTTCCAAACTGATGACTGTCACGTTGGGGGTAAAAATATGCAGATAAGCCATCTGCGATTGTTTTTCCCACCCGAAGCAACATTAAACCATACAACAGAACAAACATCAAATTTCAACAAACAAAACAAAGCTGTAAACAACTCTTGACTCAAATTACACAGGTCACTGGCACAGGGAATTAAAAACACACACATCCACAATAAGAACTGAATCGTAACAAACAGTATGACGGCCTATTACACCATCTAGAAAACAACACACACACACACACACACACACACACACACACACACACACACACACACACACACACACACACACCGACCGTTGTGACTAGTTCACAACCATAACAAACCCCACCACCTGCAAACAAACTTTTACGATGGTGTAAACGACAACCAGGGGCACAAACGGGTCACGCTACACAGTGCTCTAAACACCCAACGCAGTAACATCCAAATCAGTTTGTGTGTGTGTGTGTGTGTGTGTGTGTGTGTGTGTGTGTGTGTGTGTGTGTGTGTGTGTGTGTGTGTGTGTGTGACAACATGGGTACAGAACAACTGTGATTAAACATGGCGTCTTTCCAAACTGACAACGCATGCACTGGAATGAAGTATTCACGCATGTCAGACATGTGACAGGAGCAAAGGACAAAGTACATTTCATGTGAATTATCATACCTCTGAAGAACGAGACAGTGAAATAAAGAATAAAATGAAGCAAGGCGACACAGGACAAGAGGACACACGATGGAAGAAAGACAGAGCCATGAACATCCATAGGAACAGAAATAATACATCACATGGACATTCATAACGAGAAAGACAAAGTTATAGAGAACATTCACTGGTACAGAAATAGTTCAACACAAGAGACGTTCATGGACAGAAAGGCACAGCAATGGAGTACATCCATAGATATAGAAATAACCCAACACAATGAACTTTCAATAAAGGACTTTGCAATAGAAAGGAAAGAATGTAGTAAGAGAGAGAGAGAGAGAGAGAGAGAGAGAGAGAGAGAGAGAGAGAGAGAGAGAGAGAGAGAGAAAGAGCACATTGTTAAACTACATACACACACAGAGCAGAGACAGAAAAAGAGGAGATGGGAGGGCGTGTATACATGTGCATGCGTGTGTGTGTGTGAGAGAATGAGAGAGAGAGAAAGAGAGAGAGAGAGAGAGAGAGAGAGAGAGAGCACACACACACACACACACACACACACACACACACACACACACACACACACACACACACACACACCAATTCAACTGATCCACACACTCAATCGACCCCCTCCAACAAAGAGAATTAACCGGACAAACATAGCCAGAGCCAGACCACGACCAACTCACCTGGGTGAATTTGCGCTCACAAATCTCACACTTATAGGGCTTAATGCCGGAGTGGATGCGGGAGTGCTGCGAGAGATAAGACGAGTTGGCGAAGCACTTGGAGCAGGTGGGGCATTTGTAGGGCTTGGGGTCCTGCTTGTGGATCTGCTGGCAGTGAATCAACATGTCCGACTTGGTGTTGAAGATCTGGAAAAAACACATCGCAGATTGGGTTCACCGTCGGTCTGTGTGGTTAGCCTAGATGAACTGGCCGAATGATAAGTCGTCTACCAAAATTAATAATACACGCCCATTAATCGGGTTACATATGAAGCAACAAAAGGCAAAAACAACCAACAATAACATTTTCAACGAACTGAGAAATAACATTACCGAAATAATTTAAAAAAACACACACACACACCTAAATTGAACAACCGAGGAAAACGAGTGGATGTAGTCAATTTTTCACCCTTAAAAAATCTGAAAAAAAAGGAATGAACTTGAGCATAACGGAGAGAAAGTTGAAGACACCTCAAACGGTGTGTGTGCGTGTGTGTGTGTGTGTGTGTGTGTGTGTGTGTGTGTGTGTGTGTGTGTGTGTGTGTGTGTGTGTGTGTGCGTGCGTGTGTGTGCGCGCGCGCGTGTGTGTGTGTGTTTGTGTTTGTGAAGGAACTCAAGCATAACAAAGAGAAAGATGACGACACCTTAAATGGGGAGGGTTTCGGTGTGTGTGTGTGTGTGTGTGTGTGTGTGTGTGTGTGTGTGTGTGTGTGTGTGTGTGTGTGTGTGTGTGTGTAGTGTTTTTGTTCGTTTGTTTTTTTGATTTCTAGAACTTGGAATGGCCTTCGGAGCGGGGTGTTTCTCTCAGTATCATGGATACGAAGAACAAAGTAACACATCTAGGCATGCGGCTGGTGTCAGCAGTACTTAGAGCCCCCGCCTAGCGCTGAGGACATCTTAAAGTGTCACTCAAAGGGAAAGTAAAATATCCTGTCTTCAAATGTAACCACAAACAGATCGATTTGTGCAACTTCAATCAACAGCATGTTTACAGATTGATCTGTAATATCAATTGACAGCATGTTAACAGACCGATCTGTAGTATCTATGAATAGCAAGTTAACAGATCGATCTGTGATATCAATAAATAACACGACGGCTGAATGAGTACCGACGTCCTTCAGGTGGGTGGGCTTTCAACGGATCAATCTTTAATATAAATCTATAACATGACCGCTAAATGACCGACCTAACAGCTAGATGACCGGCATCCTTCAGGTAAGTGGGCACCAGCTATTCCAGATGATTTTTAACTCCTGGTTACAGTTAGAAACTAAACATGTCAAAAGCAGCTACACGTAACCAAAATGCACAAAAAGCCATAATCATGGGCACATAGACATTGCCTATATGTTTTTCATGTCAACATTACCTTTGAAGGTGTAACCCCTGGCCTGCGTTAATTTTCCAGGTCAAAATCAGTATGAATATATGCATTTGTAAAGTGCACGACCGGTTGATTTCATATTCCCTGCACGTGCCGATCTGAATATTCGCTCTTGGTGATTTAGCAAGGCTGACTCGTCTTGAGAACACTATGACCTAAGGACTGTTCATGCCACTACCAGCTCGTATGTTGTAACGTCTGTAGTGTAAGTACGAATCAAACCGCGAACGATACCGCAGTGTCTGTCTTTGGCTTGTCGAATGAAACCTGTCTGGTATACCGAGAGGCCTAAGTGCCGCACTTTCAACCGAATGGTCGCCAGTTTTATTAGAATAGGATTTTTTCGATTCCTCAGCTTCGGGTTCAAAATTCGGACCGGTGGTCAGTTAGTTCCTGGATGACCTTCCAGTGTAAACCTCACGCAGACGATCAGACATGGCACGTGAAAGGTCCCATACGTGATCCGCGCCACCGCTTGGTGGGTCAAAGAAAAACAATACCGATACAGCAGGAG
>CM065718.1:7617123-7632123 GCA_033310375.1 Conus canariensis | reverse complement strand
GTAACAAGAGACGACCACTAATAAGGACGATATCAGATGACAATTAATAATAACAAGAGACGACCACTAATAAGGACGATATCAGATGACAATTAATAATAACAAGAGACGGCCACTAATGAGGACGACATCAGATGACAATTAATAGTAACAAGAGACGACCACTAATAATGACGACATCGGATGACAATTAATAGTAACAAGAGACGACCACTAATAATGACGACATCGGATGACAATTAATAGTAACAAGAGACGACCACTAATAATGACGACATCAGATGACAATTAATAGTAACAAGAGACGGCCACTAATGAGGACGACATCAGATGACAATAGTAACAAGAGACGACCACTAATAATGACGATATCAGATGACAATTAATAGTAACAAGAGACGACCACTAATAATGACGATATCAGATGACAATTAATAGTAACAAGAGACGACCACTAATAATGACGACATCGGATGACAATTAATAATAACGAGAGACGACCACTAATAAGGTCGACATCAGATGACGATTAATAATAACAACATACGACCACTAAAGATGGCGACATCGGATGACAATTAATAGTAACAAGAGACGACCACTAATAAGGTCGACATCTGATGACGATTAATAATAAAACATACGACCACTAATGAGGACGACATCAGATGACAATTAGTAGTAACAAGAGACGACCACTAATAAGGTCGACATCGAATGACGATTAATAATAACAACATACGACCACTAATGAGGACGACATCGGATGACAATCAATAATATCGAGAGACGACCACTGATAATGATGACATTGGATGACAATTAATAGTAACAAGATACCACCACTAACAAGGACGATATCAGACGTCCACAAATAATAACGACAACAAGCAACCACTAAACAATGAAGTCATCGGGCGATCACTGATAATAACAGGCCAACACCGACAACAATGACAACACGCCACAACTCATAATAACGGCAACAGGCGACAACTAATAAGGGCGACAACTAATAAGGGCGACAACTAATAAGGGCGACAACTATTCACAACATCAGACGACCACAAACAAGGACATGATCGGGCGATCGCTGGTAATAATGATAACAGACGACCACTAATAATGACGAATATGGGCGACCACTAAGAACAACAACAGGCGACCACTAATAAGGACGACATTGGGCGACCACCTTTAATAACAACACGCGACAACTGAAAACAACGACAACAGGCTATCACTAATAATAACGACAACGACCTCTAATAAGGACGACATCGGAGGAACACTAACAATAACGACAACAGGCGACCGTTAGTAAAGTCGTCACCGGGCGACCACCAATGATAATGACAAAAGGCGACAACTAATAACGACAACATCAAACGACTACGATTAATGACGACATCGCGCTGCAGCAGACAAAGTGGCCGTGTTCGCAGCACAAATGCACGTCATTGCTTCTGCTAACGGCAGAGCCACCCAGGATGTATATGGTGTGATCCCAACAGACGACACTGCCCAGTTACTGGACGATCTATGAGGTTTGATGTGTGAGGGGAGCTGACGGTAGCGTCAGGGAGGGATGTTTGGCGGCGAGAAATAACTAGTCGTTAGACTGCTGTCAGTACACCGGCGATGAACGGCGCTCGTAAGGTGGGGGATTAAGAGGGTGGGGGGGGAGGTGGGGGGTGGAGACAGCGGTGTCGGGGAAAGGTGTTGCTTTGAACTCTTTCGTCCCTGATTTGTGTTCCCTGCACCGTCACTATTTTGAGAGAGAGAGAGAGAGAGAGAGAGAGAGAGAGAGAGAGAGAGAGAGAGAGAGAGAGAGAGACAGACAGACAGACAGACAGACAGACAGACTGTATGTGAGAGAGATAGAGAGAGCGAGAAAGAGCGAGCGAGCGAGCGAGCGAGCGAGAGAGAGAGAGAGAGAGAGAGAGAGAGAGAGAGAGAGAGAGAGTGTGTGTGCATGTGTGAGTGTGCGTGAGAGAGAGAGAGAGAGAGAGAGAGGAGAGAGAGTGTGTGTGTATGTATGTATGTGTGTGTGTGTGTGTGTGTGTGTGTGTGTGTGTGTGTGTGTGTGTGTGTGTGAGAGAGAGAGAGAGAGAGAGAGAGAGAGAGAGAGAGAGAGAGAGATGTTGACGGTAGTGAAAATGACGATGACGACGACGATGATAATGATGATGATGATGATGATGAAGAGGAGGAGGAGGAGGAGGAGGAGGACCGAGGACAGGGAGCTGCAACAATCCAGGACTGTCCACAGGTCCTCCAGAGCACTCCTACCATCTGTCATCATGGGATGATGATGATGATGATGATGGTGTGAAGGTCCTCCAGAGCACTCCTACCACCTGTCGTCATGAGATGATTATGATAATGATGGTGTGAAGGTCCTCCAGAGCACTCCTACCACCTGTCGTCATGGGATGATTATGATCATGATGATGGTGTGAAGGTCCTCCAGAGCGCTGCTACCACCTGTCGTCATGGGATGATTATGATGATGATGGTGTGAAGGTCCTCCAGAGCACCCTACCACCTGTCGTCATGGGATGATTATGATGATGATGGTGTGAAGGTCCTCCAGAGCACTCCTACCACCTGTCATCATGGGATGATTATGATGATGATGATGGTGTGAAGGTCCTCCAGAGCACTCCTACCGCCTGTCGTCATGGGATGATTATGATCATGATAATGGTGTGAAGGTCCTCCAGAGCACTCCTACCGCCTGTCGTCATGGGATGATTATGATGATGATGATGGTGTGAAGGTACCCCAGAGCACTCCTACCACCTGTCGTCATGGGATGATTATGATCATGATGGTGTGAAGGTCCTCCAGAGCACTCCTACCACCTGTCGTCATGGGATGATTATGATCATGACGGTGTGAAGGTCCCCCAGAGCACCCTACCACCTGTCGTCATGGGATGATTATGATCATGATGGTGTGAAGGTCCTCCAGAGCACCCTACCACCTGTCGTCATGGGATGATTATGATGATGATGGTGGTATGGTAACAGCGACCACGACAGTTGTGATGATGACGAACGACTGTGCTTGTGATGCTGATGACAGTGATGAAGATGATAACGATAATGAGGATGACGACGATGATAATGATGATGCTGATGATGATGATGATGATGATGATGATGATGATTGTCATGATGCTGACGACTGTGGTGATGATGATGACTCTGATAGTGACTATTATAATGACTGGATTATGATGATGACGATGATGGGGTATGGCTTTGTTCGGGAAGCGGAATATGCGTGTGTCAGTCAACTATTTAGAGTACAGAAGACGGCATGGAAAAAAGTGATATCCAAGAATTGACGCACGTCTCCCACAGCATTGGGATTTATTTGGCACACAAAACATCCAGATCTGTCCTCGACACATTCAACGGCAAAGATTATATCAACTGGAGAGTGAAAAACAGCAAAGGCAGACAAAAAGCAAAGGCGAAAAAACACGCACACACCCATCAACATCTCACTTCACTCCCCTCCCCCAAACGAAACTGATCATTCTTTTTTAAACAGTTGTACATCAGCGCATACAACAACAGCTTTAAGATCTCAACAACAACACACTCACCATGGACGTACACACACACACACACACACACACACACACACACACACACACACACACACACACCACACACGGGCGGACAAACACATCACACACAGACACACGCAAACACACAGACATACACACACGCTCACTCTAGGAGATCCAGCAGTCTCACCTGATCACACATTTTACACTGGTAGGTCTTGTTGATCCGCGACTGTGGCTTGACCGGCTGGGGGATCACCAACGGCGTGTTGGGGTTCGCCCCCGGAGCGCTGGGAGGGACCCCCGTGGCCGTGGGGGTGGGGGGTCCGCTGAGACTGTTGGCACTGGAGGTGCGGCAATACGTGGGCATGCTGCCTCCCAGGGCGCTGCTTCTATGGACATCCCCCACCCCGCCCACTCCTCCTCCTCCTCCACCTCCTCCTCCTCCGTCCCCGCCTCCAGCGCCAGCGCCGGCGCCACCGCCACCTCCTCCTCCCCCCAGCGTTCCTGAAACAAAGGAGAGGAACAGGGGGTCAAAGCGCAGTCGAGGAACAGACAGCGGGGGACGTCAACCCTGCGCATAGGACGCCATCAACCCTGCGCAAAATCGAGGTTACTCTGCTCAGAGAGAGAGAGAGAGAGAGAGAGAGAGAGAGAGAGAGAGAGAGAGAGAGAGAGAGAGAGAGTGACTTCAGACCGTTTATTGTTCAGACACTGTGTCCATATAATCGAATGATTTTTTTTTAACAATATCATTCTGGAGCTTGTTTGTTACGTGGTTATACACACAATATTTCAGAAAACAAACTCTCTCGCTCTCTCTGTATGAAAGAGAAAGGAGACAGAGACACAGAGAGAGAGAGAGAGAGAGAGAGAGAGAGAGAGAGAGAGAGAGAGAGACAGACAGACAGACAGAGAGAGACAGAGAGAGAGACTTTTTTTAATGAAGGAGAGTAATCTTTCATTATATCTTGCCCTCAAGAGAATTCATCGAAGTGGGGGATTAGTGTGTGTGTGTGTGTGTGTGTGTGTGTGTGTGTGTGTGTGTGTGTGTGTGTGTGTGTGTGTCCCCCCAGCCTGTCCAGCACGTTGGGTTGATGTATAGTGTACAGTGTACATCAGGCGTCTGCTAAGTCTTGAATGCATGAGAAACTCACCCTCCCCAGTTTGTTTGTATCCCTGTATTTATTTTGTAACAGTGTCATTATGTTTATCATATCCAGGCGTAAATCGGTAGAAGACGCGGTCAAGGAGGAAGCTAAGATAGGCACGGCAGTAGAGACGATGTTCGGACATCTGAAAGGGAGGTAACCTGTGTTAGAGCTCGCATACATTGACAGTGACACCGCCATTTTCATGGGTCAAGTCCAAAGGAATTTTGCCTTATCAGTCAGCTTAACAGTTCATCAGAGAGAGAGAGAGAGAGAGAGAGAGAGAGAGGGGGGGAGAGGGAGAGAGAGAGAGGAGAGAGAGAGAGAGAGAGGGGAGAGAGAGAGAGAGAGAGAGAGAGAGAGAGATGTTAAAACATTGGTTGGAGGAAACGGCGCGCCTGGAATGTAGACAGTCGATATCCCAATCGTTATCTTGGCTTGTGCTTTAATTCAAATATTTGACCTATCTGCACAAGGAAGAACAATCATTTTGAGTCAAATAGTATTGTATGCAATCACAGATGTGAACAACAGCAACAGAAACAACAACAGATGCTTCACCATTCCAGCCTGCAAAACCGATCAGTCAAGATTTCCGTGTTTTTTTTTTTTTTTTTTTTTTTTTTTTTATTGTACCACTGTAGGGTGGAACTCCCTTAGTGACAACTCTGTACACCACTCTGAAACCGTCGACAGCTTCCGGACATTAAAGAGCTGCCCCCCCCCCCTCCCCCCCCCCCCCCCCCCCCCCCCCAACAACCAGCAGCCAGCTGAGTTCCCTCACTTTGTGACAAAGCCAGTCATCTCTATTCAGCGACATGATAGATACAGACTCTCTTGCTCAATTTGCTTAACCCATAAACTGACAAAAGTTAACTATCCATAATGAAAAGACAGGCGTTACGGTCCCTTGATTTTTTTTTCCCGGAAAAGATGTATTACAGGATTCCACAACCCCTCTCATCCCTCGGCCCACAATAGATGTAAAGCGGCTTTACGTGATACTCGTTTTGAGGAAGTTGACAGAACTCGGCCAATGACGTACCCCGACACATGACGTTAATATGTACTAGAAACACGACAGAGATGAAATAGACAGACATTTAAAAAAAGAAAGAAAAAAAAAAAAAGCACAGACACTTGGCTGGCATCTTCCATGCAGAGTCATGTCATCGTCAATACAAACCAGATCAATACTGTCTGCAAGGACTAGGCGCCTGAAAAGAGTTTGTTTTTTTTTATCATGGCCCCACCATCATGTGTTGTCATGCACTATGACTAGTACTGTCCACTAACTGGCGCACAGTGATCGTCATTTTCACTCTTCCCGCACCTCTGAACAGAGAAGCCAGTCGTCACAAAAACACGTCATCAGGCAAATGTCGCCGAAACTGTGAGGGGATCACGTCCTTTAAGGAACAGCATTTATCTGCCTGCCCACTTCCGTCTGCCCGAGACCTCTTTGTGTCTGGCACCTATCTGCCTGCAAACTCTTCGTGTCTGGCACCTCTATCTGCCTGTCACCTCTATCCGCCGGACACCCCCATCCCCCTGACACCTCTATCCCCCGACACCTCTATCCCCCCGACATCTCTATCCCCCTCCCCCTTGACACCTCTATCCCCCCTGACACCTCTATCCCCCTGACACCTCTATCCCCCTGACAGCTCTATCCGCCTGACAGCTCTATCCGCCTGACAGCTCTATCCCCCTGACAGCTCTATCCCCCTGATAGCTCTATCCGCCTGACAGCTCTATCCCCCTGACAGCTCTATCCGCCTGACAGCTCTATCCCACTGACAGCTCTATCCCCCCTGACAGCTCTATCCCACCGACAGCTCTATCCCCCCGACAGCTCTATCCCCCCTGACCGCTCTATCCGCCTGACCGCTCTATCCCCCCTGACAGCTCTATCCCCCCGACAGCTCTATCCCCCTGACAGCTCTATCCGCCTGACAGCTCTATCCGCCTGACAGCTCTATCTGCCTGACAGCTCTATCCCCCTGACATTTCTATCCGCCTGACAGCTCTATCCGCCTGACAGCTCTATCCCCCCTGACAGCTCTATCCGGCTGACAGCTGTATCCCCCCTGACAGCTCTATCAGCCTGACAGCTCTATCCGCCTGACAGCTCTATCCGCCTGACAGCTCTATCCCTCCTGACAGCCTCTATCTGCCTGACACCTCTATCTGCCTGACACCTCTATCCCCCTGACAGCTGTATCCCCCCTGACAGCTGTATCCCCCTGACAGCTCTATCCCCTGACAGCTCTATCCGCCTGACAGCTCTATCCCCCTGACAGCTCTATCTGCCTGACAGCTCCATCTGCCTGACAGTTCTATCCCCCTGACAGCTCTATCCCCCTGACAGCTCTATCTGCCTGACAGCTCTATCTGCCTGACAGCTCTATCCCCCTGACAGCTGTATCCCCCTGACAGCTCTATCTACCTGACAGCTCTATCTGCCTGACAGCTCTATCCCCCTGATAGCTCTATCCCCCTGACACCTCTTTCCCGCCTGACACCTCTATCCCCACCGACACCTCTATCCCCACCGACACCTCTATCCCCCCTGACACCTCTATCTGCCTGACAGCTCTATCTGCTTGACAGTTCTATCCCCCTGACAGCTTTATCTGCCTGACAGCTCTATCCCCCCTGACAGATCTATCCGCCTGACAGCTCTATCCGCCTGACAGCTCTATCCCCACCGACACCTCTATCCCCACCGACACCTCTATCCCCCCTGACACCTCTATCTGCCTGACAGCTCTATCTGCTTGACAGTTCTATCCCCCTGACAGCTTATCTGCCTGACAGCTCTATCCCCCTGACAGATCTATCCCGCCTTCACCTCTATCCGCCGGACACCCCCATCCCCCTGACACCTCTATCCCCCGACACCTCTATCCCCCCGACATCTCTATCCCCCTCCCCCTTGACACCTCTATCCCCCCTGACACCTCTATCCCCCTGACACCTCTATCCCCCCTGACAGCTCTATCCGCCTGACAGCTCTATCCGCCTGACAGCTCTATCCCCCTGACAGCTCTATCCCCTGATAGCTCTATCCGCCTGACAGCTCTATCCCCCTGACAGCTCTATCCGCCTGACAGCTCTATCCCAACTCCCGACAGCTCTATCCCCCTGACAGCTCTATCCCACCGACAGCTCTATCCCCCGACAGCTCTACGACGCTCTATCCCCCTGACGCTCTATCCCCTGACGCTCTATCCCCCCTGACAGCTCTATCCCCCCGACAGCTCTATCCCCCGACAGCTCTATCCGCCTGACAGCTCTATCCGCCTGACAGCTCTATCTGCCTGACAGCTCTATCCCCCTGACATTTCTATCCGCCTGACAGCTCTATCCCCCTGACAGCTCTATCCGGCTGACAGCTGTATCCCCCCTGACAGCTCTATCAGCCTGACAGCTCTATCCGCCTGACAGCTCTATCCCTCCTGACAGCTCTATCAGCCTGACACCTCTATCTGCCTGACACCTCTATCCCGCCTGATCCCACGCTGTACCCCCCTGACAGCTCTATCCCCCTGACAGCTCTATCCGCCTGACAGCTCTATCCCCCTGACAGCTCTATCTGCCTGACAGCTCCATCTGCCTGACAGTTCTATCCCCCTGACAGCTCTATCTGCCTGACAGCTCTATCTGCCTGACAGCTCTATCTGCCTGACAGCTGTATCCCCCCTGACAGCTCTATCTACCTGACAGCTCTATCTGCCTGACAGCTCTATCCCCCTGATAGCTCTATCCCCCTGACACCTCTTTCCGCCTGACCACCTCTATCCCCACCGACACCTCTATCCCCACCGACACCTCTATCCCCCTGACACCTCTATCTGCCTGACAGCTCTATCTCCTGACAGTTCTATCCCCCTGACAGCTTTATCTGCCTGACAGCTCTATCCCCCCTGACAGATCTATCCCCCCTGACAGCTCTATCCGCCTGACAGCTCTATCTGCCTGACAGCTCTATCGCCTGACAGCTCTATCCCCCTGACAGCTCTATCCGCCTGACAGCTCTATCCCCCCTGACAGCTCTATCCGCCTGACAGCTCTATCCCCCTGACAGCTCTATCCGGCTGACAGCTGTATCCCCCCTGACAGCTGTATCCCCCCTGACAGCTCTATCCGCCTGACAGCTCTATCCCTCCTGACAGCTCTATCCCCCTGACAGCTCTATCCGCCTGACACCTCTATCCGCCTGACACCTCTATCCGCCTGACACCTCTATCCGCCTGACAGCTGTACCCCCCTGACAGCTCTATCCGCCTGACAGCTCTATCCCCCTGACAGCTGTATCCCCCTGACAGCTCTATCTGCCTGACAGCTCTATCTGCCTGACAGCTCTATCCCCCTGACAGCTCTATCCGCCTGACAGCTCTATCTGCCTGACAGCTCTATCCGCCTGACAGCTCTATCCCCCTGACAGCTGTATCTGCCTGACAGCTGTATCTGCCTGACAGCTCTATCCGCCTGATAGCTCTATCCCCCTGACACCTCTTTCCGCCTGACACCTCTATCCCCACCGACACCTCTATCCCCACTGACACCTCTATCCCCCCTGACAGCTCTATCTGCCTGACAGCTCTATCTGCCTGACAGTTCTATCCCCCTGACAGCTTTATCTGCCTGACAGCTTTATCTGCCTGACAGCTCTATCCGCCTGACAGCTCTATCTGCCTGACAGCTGTATCTGCCTGACAGCTCTATCCCCCCTGACAGCTCTATCTGCCTGACAGCTCTATCCGCCTGACAGCTCTATCCCCCTGACAGCTCTATCTGCCTGACAGCTCTATCCGCCTGACAGCTCTATCCCCCTGACAGCTCTATCCCCCCTGACAGCTCTATCCGCCTGACAGCTGTATCCCCCTGACAGCTCTATCCCCCCTGACAGCTCTATCCGCCTGACAGCTCTATCTGCCTGACAGCTGTATCCGCCTGACAGCTCTACCTGCCTGACAGCTGTACCTGCCTGACAGCTGTATCTGCCTGACAGCTCTATCCGCCTGACAGCTCTATCTGCCTGACAGCTGTATCCGCCTGACAGCTCTACCTGCCTGACAGCTCTATCCGCCTGACAGCTCTATCTGCCTTACAGCTGTATCTGCATCCATATGGCTCTCTGGCTCCCGAGCATCTTGGTGAAAGATTTAGGCATTGTTCTCTTCATCCAAGGATCTGGTTTCAATCCCTGCTCGCTCTCTCTCTCTCTCTCTCTCTCTCTCTCTCTCTCTCTCTCTCTCTCTCCGTACCTTTTCAGCCATTCGGAGCGTGCCTTCCCTTGTCAAAAACTGGACCCCCCCCCAAAAAAAAAAATCCAAAACCACACCTAAAATTGTTCGGTGAGTTTTAAAGCAGCTTGGACACCCAAACTGTTTGGAAGTCACTGCCATCCACTTTGCCGAAATCTTTGCGCCTGGCCGCTTGAAAAGCATAGCTTACAAACCCTTCTTTCTGCAAACATTTTAAAACATGTTTCCCACATGTACATAATATGTTGTACATAATACGCCGCGTTACCTGGAATGAATGAAAGGAGGAAAGGAATATGAAAGCGTAATGAATTGTTTGCCTTTAGAATGGTGCAACACAATATTTATCATTATTATCAAGATTGTTTGGAAAAACAACACGAACACACTGAATTCAAGACAAAACCGACATGGTATTCTACATAATGAAAACAAGACACGATGATCTCTTTCCAATTTTTGAAGGTTGTTTATGTAAATTTTGCACGTCTTCTCCAAGCAACACCTCTTCCTCTCGTGTGATTATATATATATATATATATATATATATATATATATATATATGTGTGTGTGTGTGTGTGTGTGTGTGTGTGTGTGTGTGTGCGCGCGCGCGCCCCTGAGCTACTTTTGTTCAAATGTGCTGCGAGTAAATCGTGTTCACAGTATGTCTGCAGGAAATTAAGAGTTGATTAATGTTTTGACAGACCTACTGTGCAGACCTAAACTCCTCTTCTCTCACTCTGTGCATTTTTTTTTTTTCACGCTTTTTTTCAACCTCCCTTCCGCTACCCTGTCCTCTCTCCTCTATTTCTCCTATCTGTTTGTATCTCCTATTTCCATCCTCGCTAGTCTCTTTTCCTCTTCGTCTGTTCGGGTCTACTCTTTCTGTCAACACCCCCCCCCCCTCCCCATCTCGTTCTATCTTCTCTCTCCCCCACTCCCCTCCCCTCAGTTCTCTCCGTCTCTCCATGTCTCCGTCTGTGCACACCCTCCATGTGTGAGCCCTCCCTCTCTTTATCTCTACTCTCCATTCCCTCTCTCTCTCTCTCTGTCAACCTCTATCTATCCCCAACTCCATGTGTGTGCCTCCCTCTCTTCCCCATCCCCTCCCCGAGTCCACTTTCTCTCTTCTCCATCTGCCCCTTCCCCCCCCCCCCCTCCTCCCTGTCCGTGTGTCTTTCATCTCTGTTCCACCCTCTCTTTTCCCCTACCCACCCCACCTTTGTCTGTGTCCCCCCCCCCCTCCCCGCGTCCTCTCCATCTGTCTCAGGCTTTGTCACGAGAACGCTCAAGGGTCCACAGACACAGCATGGTGATGACATAAGATTAAGACGGGTAATGTTTTATGCTCTCTACCCATGATTTATATCGGCTCGGCTGCAGTGGCAGTTATTGTCTTGTCATATTCATGCAGTCATTGGCCGTACTTTGCACTATGGAGTTGTAGATCGTCAGTGCAAAACATTTCACTCGGTGTATCACGAGACAGCCTTTCTGTTCAGTGCTTGTATTTGGAACAGCTGTCTGGAAAATGCATTTAATCTTCAACCACACCACATGCCGAGCATCTTCTCTCATGCTCTTCTTGTATCGACCTAGATTTTTAAGCTGTGACCACTGACGTGAAGTCCGTTAAGTTCGCGTCTTTGGAATTTTGTACGTTTGTTATATAGAGCCGGTGAAGCCAGGTAATTCCGTGGTAAAATGTGGCCTTAAGAGCAGTTTCTTCTTCTCGTCTTTTTTGCTTGTTCGTTTCCAGACGTCTATCTTTTTATACTCTATTTTCTTACATGGCACACTTCATTCCCAGGATTGCAAGGCCTGATTGATAGGTTGTTGCAGAGATGATTTACGCCCATTTTGTACATCACATGTGGTATGCCGTCTCGCCGACTAGTACATATTTCCATATTCAGATGCACGCCATTACGCCATTACATTGGGCGTACTGTCTGCATTGTTTGTGTGCGACCAGAAGTTCGGTGTCTGCATTGTTTGTGTGCGACCAGAAGTTCGGTGTCTGCATTGTTTGTGTGCGACCAGAAGTTCGGTGTCTGCATTGTTTGTGTGCGACCAGAAGTTCGGTGTCTGCATTGTTTGTGTGCGACCAGAAGTTCGGTGTCTGCATTGTTTGTGTGCGACCAGAAGTTCGGTGTCTGCATTGTGTGTGTGCGACCAGAAGTTCGGTGTCTGGTTTAGTGTTTGAAGGCCGACAGGGAAACGAGCAGGCTCCGCTGATGTTGGGAGATGCATTGTCTTCTTAGTCGTCCTCATCGATCAACATGGATTGTTGGGAGATGCATGGTCTTCTTAGTCGTCCTCATCGATCAACATGGATTGTTGGGAGATGCATGGTCTTCTTAGTCGTCCTCATCGATCAACATGGATTGTTGGGAGATGCATGGTCTTCTTAGTCGTCCTCATCGATCAACATGGATTGTTGGGAGATGCATGGTCTTCTTAGTCGTCCTCATCGATCAACATGGATTGTTGGGAGATGCATGGTCTTCTTAGTCGTCCTCATCGATCAACATGGATTGTTGGGAGATGCATGGTCTTCTTAGTCGTCCTCATCGATCAACATGGATTGTTGGGAGATGCATGGTCTTCTTAGTCGTCCTCATCGATCAACATGGATTGTTGGGAGATGCATGGTCTTCTTAGTCGTCCTCATCGATCAACATGGATTGTTGGGAGATGCATGGTCTTCTTAGTCGTCCTCATCGATCAACATGGATTGTTGGGAGATGCATGGTCTTCTTAGTCGTCCTCATCGATCAACATGGATTGTTGGGAGATGCATGGTCTTCTTAGTCGTCCTCATCGATCAACATGGATTGTTGGGAGATGCATGGTCTTCTTAGTCGTCCTCATCGATCAACATGGATTGTTGGGAGATGCATGGTCTTCTTAGTCGTCCTCATCGATCAACATGGATTGTTGGGAGATGCATGGTCTTCTTAGTCGTCCTCATCGATCAACATGGATTGTTGGGAGATGCATGGTCTTCTTAGTCGTCCTCATCGATCAACATGGATTGTTGGGAGATGCATGGTCTTCTTAGTCGTCCTCATCGATCAACATGGATTGTTGGGAGATGCATGGTCTTCTTAGTCGTCCTCATCGATCAACATGGATTGTTGGGAGATGCATTGTCTTCTTAGTCGTCCTCATCGATCAACATGGATTGTTGGGAGATGCATTGTCTTCTTAGTCGTCCTCATCGATCAACATGGATTGTTGGGAGATGCATTGTCTTCTTAGTCGTCCTCATCGATCAACATGGATTCACAGTACGTATCTTTTGTGAGAGAACTCACGTGATAAGCGTTGATGGAAAGGGGCGGAGACATGTGAGCTGTTGATGTTGTAATCTGGGCACGGAAACCGTACCTCAATGCCGTAAGTTGATAATTGGTGTGGTAAGCCTTATGCCTGTCCAAACTCTGAACCTGGACGTCTCACGGCGCGCAATGTTCTGTTTCCTTGCTTTGAAAGATGATCCTGCGCGCTTGTAGATTACTTATTTTTCTTTGTACCGGTTTGTGGTCTGTTTGGTATTGGGCCTACAGCGTACTTCAACAACAAGAAGCATATTAGGATGTTTGGGTGAAAATGACAATTCTGGATTCTCTTACTGGATGGATTCTAAGTCCTCATTGGTTATATTAGTCATAAAGTTTACTTTCATGCATTTGGCAACCCAGCTTTGGAGGTGGAGAGGATGACCGAATCATCTGCAGGTGTATGACGGGCATGGAAGTTACGTGTCTACCCACCTTTCTTTTCCCCTCCTCTCTCCGCGTCTCCTCACCTCGCCCTCTCTACGTGCTGTTCTACCTCTACCCCCACCCTTCGCCTCCTCTTTCTATGTGCCCCCTCTCCCCTTCCTTCTTTCCACCTCTGTCCACGCTGTCTCCCTTTTAGATCCCCCCCCCAACACAAGCCCCCTCGCGTCCCCAACACCCCTCTCTCACACGAACTCTTCTCTTTCTCTCTATGCCCACCCCTCCTACAACCAGCCCCCACCCCTATTTCTTTCCACTTCCTCTCTCTCTCATGGATCTTGTTTCTCTATCAGGAGCGCTGGAGTGCATGCCCTATGACTGGGGAACTGATACTGGACGGGGGGGGGGGGGGGGGGGGGGGGGGGGGTTGGAAAGGAAAGGAGAGAGTGGTGGTGATGGTGGGTGAGGTCTCCTCTTTCCTGTTAACGGTCCACAATGGCCAAAACACAGCTGATCTTCTCCTAATCCCCCCAACTGATCGTTTGTCGTTGTCTTCTTTGTTTATCTGCTCTCTGATTTGTTTGCTCGTTTCTTTGTTTTCACCTGATCTTACTTCCTCCTCCTCTTGTCTTCCTCTCTTCTTTATCTCAGTTTTCAATCGTGTTGTGTTTCAGTTTGTCTCACACACACACACACACACACACGCGCGCGCGCTCGCTCACATCAAAACACATTTGACGTGCATGCATTCCGTACAAACACACCGCGCGCGCGCAGGCCGACTCCAACATACACGCACGTATGCCCACGCACACACATCTCTCATGCACGCAGTCACTTGCGAAAGCCCTCTTTTTTTGTTTGTTTTACACACACATTAATGCGTATGCGCGCGCCCACACACAGAATCGCACTCGAATATAAGCGCATGAACACAGATCCCTCACGCACATAAATACAGCCCAATTACCCAAATAAGCTCTTTCTTTATCTCTGTAATATATACACGGTGCACACACGTACACACACGCATCCATGAACGCACAGGCACATACTCACAGAAGCACACATGCCTTCACCGGCTAGCGCGCGCGCACACACACAAACGCTAACATAATGACGTCCTCGAACCGGATATTGTAGTTTCTTACAACAGATGAAAGAGCGAGAGAGGCTGATCCTCAAAACAAACAAACAAGAAACAACAAATAATGTATATAACAACAGACTCAAGCAACAACAAGCATCAAACAAACTCAAAACAT
>CM065718.1:7602123-7612123 GCA_033310375.1 Conus canariensis | reverse complement strand
TGTTGGTGACGTCTTGATGCATGAGATGGGAAAGATCTTATCACTTCATTATTATTCATTGATAACAGATATACAGTGGTCACCACTGCGCGACATCTTCAAGTAAGGGATGGCTGGGAAGGGTCTAACCTTATTCATCATTATGCTAAGTCTGGTCAAGCTGGTGCTTGTAATTGCTGAAAAAATTCCAATGTTGAAATTCACCCCCCACGTACTGTTAACACACGTTTAAAAAACGCAAATTCATTCAATACTATGCAAATGCGAAAAAAAATTAAAAAGTTATATTAAACGAATAGCACGACAGCACTGACAGTCGAGTCCGTTCCAGTTATAAAGCTTTCACTACTCACTTTCCTCATTAAGAACAAGATGCAAAGCATATAAACGTACTCCCAGTACAGTAGTTCAACAAAAAGATATAAAAAAAAATCAGTCACTCGTGCACTTTCTCCCCTTTTGGTGGTAAAAATTTTGTATGTAAGAGAAAAGAAAAAAAAATGTTGCTCTCCTCGGCGGGGAATAGAACTCCGGTCTCCCGTGTGACAGGCGGGGATACTAACCACTATATTACCGAGGAGCTTACAAAGTTTGGTTACACATAAGTGTATAACCCGTTACTGCAAGAAGGGAGACAATTTCCAGTTAGTGAAAGGAAAGACATTCGACAGCGCGGTGGTTATTTTCCTTATCGGACTTGATTTAAAAACAAAATTATCATTCATAGTCTTTAGTAACGGCTATTCTGGTAAAAATAAATCATCGGGCATCATCCGTGACCCATAATGAAAATATCTACAAATTTTCAGAAAGATCGGCCCAGAAGTTTTGTCTGGAGCGAGTGGAACACATTTTGACCACGGACACACACACAGACAGACAGATAGACAGACAGCATTTCTTCGTTTCCATTGTAAAGTACCCCCTGTTCTATAAGAACTGGAAGTACAATAAAAAATCTATCATGTTATGGAAACAATAACGATTTCCAGTTCCAGCAACAAACATAACAGTCATAAAAGTACCAAGTAACAAATCATTCTCATGCTGACTACTATCTTGGGAGAGTATTTTTTGTTTGTTGTTGTTTCATTTTTTTTTGTCTGCAACTTCTGAAGAAAACCTACTGTCCAAAACTTATTTTTGCGCTTGTATTTCGCCTTTTAACAACAACAACAACAACAATGAACAAAGCAAGGAAGCCGGTATGGAGTGAGAAAATAAGGAACACATTTCGCACAAAAGGAAAAAACAACATGCACAGGTCAATGACAACACTTCACCACAGAAGTCAGCGTGACAAAAATCCTTTAGTACAACACAACGAAAAAATATCGAATTAATAAATCAACAAATATATCAATGACAGTAATAAACCGTGGCAGTTAGTAAGGAACGAGAAAGTAATGGACAATATTTCAGTACGGAGGACACATTCACACCCAGAACCTCACAGTCGTCACTCTACAGTGAGAGAAAAACCACTACCACCCTATTTCTACTAATCCCTTGTTCTACTTCTGACTATTCCCTGTAGTCAATGACTTGTATCAGTGCCTGACAGACCTATCAAGCGATGCTAATGCTGTCTGAGCGATCATCGCACAATTTCAGTCAGAGACAGGCGATGCATACCAGAGCCCATGTCCTGTGGAATCTGCCGTTGCATGCTAGGTATTTACGCGTTTCTACAGTGACCCATCAAGCTGTGATATAGATTGCAGGATCTTTACAATTTTGATCCGATCTTTTGCGTACGCGTACACAAAAATGAGATCAGCCACTTACAGTTGCGCTCATGTCAGGTCAATATGGGAGATGGGGAAAAATTCCATTCCACATTTGAACCCTGCCAGGACTCGATCCAAAGGCCTGAAGATCGATGAGAAAGTCCACTAACCGCGTGTCTATGGTACACCAGTTCTGCGGTCACCCATGGTCGTTATGATAACACGTTTGTGACATAAAGAAAGAAAAAAAATGCAGCCTGACTCGACTGAATATGACAGGAGGTGGAGAAGCTTTAACTAGCAGATCGAATTCAACGGACACTTTGCCGTAGTTACTTTGCAAGACCGGATCGAATTCAACGGACACTTTGCCGTAGGTACTTTGCAAGACCGGATCGAATTCAACGGACACTTTGCCGTAGTTACTTTGCAAGACCGGATCGAATTCAGTGTACACTTTGCCCTGGGTACTGCTTAGGACCAGATGACAAATCAAAGTTCGGTAAATAGCGTGCAATCTGAGCACGTTAAAGAAATCTTCGTGATACAGTTCCTGGTCACCATCTGTGTAAAACTCCACTTTCAGAGATCTACAACAACACAGAAAAAAAAACCGGGCTGCGCCATACGGTGGCGTCATGTTCTCCCCAAGAAAGGCATCGTGAATTTCCTTCGAATCTGTTGCGACGGTGTTGGCATACAATATGATACTGTGCAATACAATACGATACAATATAAGGCAATACAATACATACTGTTGGGACCGTATCGGTGTACAACACAGTACAATACAATGCAATACCATGAAATGCAATAAATGCAATGCCATACAATGCAATGCATTACACGACCATACAACAACAAGAAAACGTAATCCAATCCAGTGCACCATCACACAACACAGTGCGATCTGATACAATGCAACGCACTTTCATTCCATGTAATACAACGCGATACCACAAAGACAACAGTCTGCAATGCAATACAACACGATACAACACAACAGGATTCAATGTAGTGCATCACAGCACAATGCCACAGAATACAATAAATGAAATGCAGAAAGCACTACACACCAATACGATGCGTTACAGTACAGTATAACGCAATGCAACATGATGCAATACAATGCAGCAACTGGAACGTATTTTCCTTCGGACACCACGATGGCTCAGCGGTAGAGCTGAGTTACCCGTCATATACTTCGAGTTCGAACCATGTTAGTTTCCACCACTACTATCCTATACCGAAATACCATTTCGCCGCTCATTTTAACGTATTGTCGTTCTGGTAGTATATACGCAGTCTAAGAACCCCACCCCCCCTCCCCCCTTCCCCGTCCCTTCAACTCTCCAGAGATGCTTATCCTCCGTCTGCCACATCACTTGAATCGGGTGTGGACGTTAATCCCGGATATAATTAACTACTTCGTTCATCAGCGTGAGCTCCGTGGTTGGCCACTGGTAAATTTTTGGTGCAGCGACGTTTTCAACCCCCACCTTAAATGGCAGCCATTCCATTCTGAACCTTCGAGAGTGGTGTCTAAATACGTGTACACGATTGAAAAAAAAGGAGGTGGGGAGGGGGAGGGGGATCATCCATCCTATCAGAACAAGATGGCTTTCCCTTCTACAAATGATGGGTTGGATTGAAAGTGTTTGGACGTTTCTATCTGATCACAGGAATATCAAAGAAACACGTTGATTTGTGATATGCGAATGATCCGATCTATATTTCTATTTTAAATGTACAGTTTCACGTACGGGAGCTCAGGTCAAAGTCTTGCCCTAAGGACTGTGAAGAGGTTGGAACCTGCACACATGTTGACAGATCCGAAAGTCTCCTCCACCTTGGCTGTTGTCTCCAACGGGGACTGAACGCAGGACACTCGGTCGAAGAGAACAAGGCTTTACCCACTAGGCCCAGTTGTCCCCTAATTGGTACTCGCGAAGTTGGGGGTTTAGGGCCGGAGGGGTGTGTGTGTGAGAGAGAGAGAGAGAGAGAGAGAGAGAGAGAGAGAGAGAGAGAGAGAGAGAGAGAGAGGGCGAAGAAGGGAGGGGGCGCAACACAGGCAGGGGGTAGTCATTCAATCCTCGACACCGTCAACACGGAGTCGGGAGTCAAACGTCTGTAATTAAGGGGATCCTTATTAGATTGGGACCGGCAACCGACCGGTAACACGTCAATACTATGCATCGTGCCAATCGTGAAATGCCACTCGCCATCATTGATCGGATAAAATGTCACTTTCAAAGGGCAATGGCCAGTTCCCACGCTCGCTCGTGGGTAGAGATCCTTTATGATAATGATAATACTAAAAAAAAACAACCAATAATGATAGTAACAACAATGACACAGGACACCAGTATCATTATTACCACCGCCTCTACTTTCCACATCAACGTCAAAAACAGACAGACAGACAGACAGACAACACACACACACACACGCACACGCACACGCACACACACCAAGATGAAGCAATAAACAGCAACAGCACGAACCGTGGCTACGAACAAACATTTTGTGAAGAAGCTGGTGTATCGTCGGTGACAGTAGTCTCGTCTTTTCCATCTCTATTCATTGTTCAATTTTTGACGACTCTCATCATATCCTGCAGTTTGTTGGTCTGTCTGTCTTTCGCTCCTTGCCTCTTTTTTTTTTTTCGGTATTTCTTATTTTTCTTATAACAGTTGCTACGGTTTCTCCGGCATTGTACAATATTATCTCGCTTCATCCGCTCCAACCGCCCTCTCCCCTCCTTCCATCTCTCTCTCTTCTCTCTCTCTCTCTCTCTCTCTCTCTCTCTCTCTCTCTCCCCTTTGATGAAGAAGTGCATTAACATGTTTCCGCGTTATCTCAACAGCTCTGAAAGAACCACGGACAGTGACTAACCAGGGCATGGATTGCGTCCTTTAGCAAGTGAGCAGGAAGTAGCACGGAGGGAGCTTAGGGGTTTTATCAATCTGCTTTTAGTCTCGTGCTTCAAACTCCCACCCACGCTTACACACACCCCCCCCCCCCCCCCCCCCACCCTTAAGTCACTCTTCTTTCAAACTTGCTCTCTCAACGAAACCAGGTGTTAACTCTTTACTGGCTTGTCTTCCGTTACGCGTAAATCTTGCCTGTTCTTCGTTTCGTTTTGTTCGTTCTTCGGCTGAGAAGATCTCAAGCTGGATCTGGTCGAGAACGATCAAAGCTAACCTCCACCGGGCTTAAACATCCCAACTTTCAACAGGTGCCCGAAAGCTAACTGGTAAAGTCGTCAGTCACGAACTGACTTGGCCTTGAGGCGCTTGACCAACCATGAGGTACAGGTTCCAGTCCCACCAGCAGTAAAAGGCCACAGCAGATGGGGCTCTAGCAGTCGTGGCTTGGATGCGACCCGATCCCGCAGAGCGTAATGTGTTCAGGGCCGAAACGCTGAATGAGCATGGCTTCTCCTCCAAAGGCCTTCTGCTCTCCAACTCTCTTCAGTTTCTCCCCACTGATGTTTCTCACAGTGCGTATTTGTTCCTCGTTTTTCCCCTCCTGTATGTCACAGTTAACTGTTCTGCCTGTTGAAGTCCTACACATCGAAACACTTTGCTTCTATAATGTATCTTTTTTCAATAATTGTTTCGTTTTTAGATATTAGGATTAATAATATATAACACAGCAAAATCAAGCATACAGAATTTTTTTCAAGAGAATATTTTAAAACATCTCACCAAAAGAAGCCGGTAAAGAAACTAAGAACTGGAAAAAAAGGACTGGGGCGGTAATGCGTTTCTTCTATTCGTTAAGCGGTCTCCTAACTGCTTCTAATCTCTGGCTTCAGTTCCCGCCTGCCGTCACCCTACTTCAGGCCACGTCGCCTGCTTTATTTGGATTGATCTATATGGAGCCAATCATCTGTCATTTCTTGCAAGATACACACGATTGCCATAACACTGTTACGTTCTGTCTCATGACAAAGTTCAGACAATCATGATGGTTAATTTTTCATCACGAATAATCATGACTGCACCCTCATGTGTTCATTCTACTAAATAGCTGTTATGAACAGCATTGCATTCAAAGACACTTCGGCGGTACGAAGCTAACACTAAAAAATTGTCAGATGCCGAACTGTTCTTTCTTTGTCCCTAAAACAATAAAACCATCAGTCCAATCGGCACAGAGTTCAACTGACATCGTGTCACTTTATATTTGTTTGATATGCTGTTTTAACACCTAACTCGGGGCTCCTCCACGTCCCTTCCCCCCTCCTTCCCACCTCCCCTCTCCTTTCACTTTTCTACTCTCCGTCTTGAGCAGTCGAGTTGAAATCAGCGACAAAAGAATAAAAAACAAAAAAACAAAAAACAAACAAACAAAAAAACCCACCCAACAACAACCGCTATTAGAGATGGATCTTTGGTTTCTCCAAAACAGAAACTGAGTATCTGGTGCAATGATCTTAACTGTCAGTGTTTAAAAAACCCGAACGACAGCCCTGACAGTACAAACAATGAAACTAGAACATCGAAATGGAAAAAAATATTTTGAAAAGCATAGTTTTATCATTGTAGTAATTTGTGTCGGATGCAACCCAAAACCACCGCAACACAAAACAATGTAAAGAAACAATTAACGTCGACAAAAAAGTCCGCAGTATCCCGTTCATTTATTTTTTTATCAAAAGCAATTTACGTGACGAATAATACAACACACTAATACAAAACAACGCCACACGATACAATGCACTGCAAACAAAGCTGAGATGAAAACTGAAATCGAAATAGTAAAACAAACGTGTCACGTTCTTGATAAACTGTTTTCCAACTGAAATAATCAGTATCGAACAATGATCTTACACAAACAATAAAACGAAACGCTATGAAGTTCAGAACACCACAGTGCAGTACACTTAGTGCAGAGTGCAAGACAATAGAACCAACCACACTCACAGGTCACAGTCCAAGTCTTGCACTTATTTTGAACAATTCACTGTATTCATACATCCTCCGTTCGTGTATATGTATATATATATATATATATATATATTGCTGAACAATTAAGTAGTGGGGGGAAACAAGTGTAGGCTAACAATTCTTCAGTCGTTATAGTAATGACTTGGCAAAGATTTGAACTTTATAAAAAAAAAAAAAAAATTGAAGATGAAGAAAATGGGGGGAATATATTATAAATATGAGAAGCCCTTCACTAGCTGCCTGAGGGAACCGTCGTAATCCCTCTCAAAGGCACATTTATTTGTATTGCCTGCTCCTAGGCCTTTCGTCCGCTGGATCGGACTCATCAGGGAGACACGGCTGATTGTGTCTGTGCTCTTGGTGTCAAATAGACACACACCACAGTCCATAATTCTATGGTGTTCTCACCACCAAGGGTTAAAAAAAAGAATCCAACAGGACCCTCAAAGCAGCCAGGGAAGGGTAGTAAAATGGAACAAAACAAAAGTGTGGAGAGGAAAAAAAGTTGCTGAAAAACTAAAAGCATTATTAAAAATATTTTTTAACAGATGTTGCTCCCCAAGGGGTTGAGCACCTTCAGATTTTTAAAGGACTTTTTTTATATTGTTCAATATATATATATATATATATATACACACACACACACACACATATACCACCCTTCCCCAAAAAAAAAACAAAAAAAAAACAAAAACGAACAAACAAAACAAAACAAAAAACAAACAAACAAACAAACAAAAAACCCCACCACCACCACCACCACCACCACCAAGCAACGATGACAACAACAAAAAACAAGGTTTCAATGATATGCGAAGGTGTGCAAAATGTGTGATAAAGGCTCTGCCCATGTCTACGATAATTACCTTTATTATTCACTTCCATGCCGTTTTTTTTTTGTTTTGTTTTGTTTTTTTCAATTTCACCAGGAGCAAACAGTTACCAAAACATTACATACAATGTCCGTCCAAACACGTGGAAATATTTCGTTGTCATTAAGAACAAAAATCCTTTTTTCCTTCATCTCTGACACGTGACTTTATTTAGTGGCAAATAAACTTTCACAGAGCCAAAAAAAACTGACGATGTTTTATTAAGAGCCCCCCCCCCCCCCCTCCCCTCCCTGCCGCCCTTTGTTAGTGTTGTTGAACAGTTTTCTTGCGTTGAAATCACTGTTGCTGTGAATGGTGTAACGTTTTATCAATTGCTGAAAATTTTCTTTCCATGTCCCAAACTGCCTTACTTTGCCTCATCTTGTGCACGTCAAACATCGGGCAGAAGACGCGTCTGGACCTCTTTACAATTTTCTTTTTGTTTTATGGAAATTTCCACGTATGTGATATCCTCTTGTCTGTATGTGTGCAATGGGAACCAGGCCCGGAAGCAGCATCATCAGTCTGAGTTATGCCAGTCCGAGTTATGCCAGTCTGAGCTATGCCAGTCCGAGTTATGCCAGTCTGAGTTATGCCAGCACGTCAACGTTTTCACCATGAGTGCAAGACTAAACGTCCTGGTCTGTCATTGATGTCTGTGCCCGCGGGCCTTCGTACAGACGCTCACGGAACGTTCTTTGTTGATTCTGTGTGCCTGTCGTCTGCTTGCGTTCTGGGCCAAGGGGAACAGGAAGCAGCAGAACCCGCATGGAATCGTATGTGCTTGCCATTGTTTCACCCGTTTCACCACTGGAGCGAACGTCGACACCCTTCTCTGGTACTGACCGTCTCCGTCTTCGCTTCAGCGCGCTTCAGATATGGTGTGGCGATTTGGCGATACAAGCTTCGTTTTTGATCGACTTTGACTGTAAAGATTTGACTTGATTTTGATCTTTGTATCAGTATTTTCGTTTGTATATGGCACCTGCTAAAACAAAAACCACTTTCTGGATTGCAGCCCTAACATGGCCCCCATGGTCGGCTGGGCTACAAACATCATGACTTGACATTTCCTTACGATCCACGATAGATGAGATGAAATAAAACTCAACTGAATAAAGAAATTAAGATAAAATGAACGTCTGGAAAAAATCCCTAGAACATACATTTGACTTTCCTGCTTCAAAGACACCAATCTAAAATTCTAAAGAAACAAACTATCGCTTTCGTTGGGATGAAGAATGTACGAAACAAACTCATTCGAAAAAAAAATGACATTACCAACAAAATCACTTTAAAACGTCTACAATGCAAGACATCTCAGACAATGACAAACGAAAGCGTTGAATGCTTGGAAGTGCTTTCCGACAAAAACAGGCAGCGGAACGCTCACAGAACAGAATGCCAAAAGCACCACCACAATGGACTGGACAGCCTTACATTTCCTACAAACGTGAGGGAGGCTTAATATAACTGAAAAGAAATAAACGATGACAAAGACAGCACTCTTACTGAATGGAAACAAAAGTTGTTGTCGAAGAAATACAACTCGGCGAGGAAAGGGGAAGGGGGGGGGGGGGGGGGAACGGCAAAATAACAACATTGCTAGCGTTGGAGAATGACTGCCAAACCGGAATAATCGGTAAATGTCGCTACAAACATTCACCAATTGTAAGACAGCTTACAGAACTCGACGATGCTTAGTAGTAAACATACATTAATCAATATAAATAGACGAAGAAGGGGGAGGGGGGGGGGGGTGCTTGCAGAACTCCAGTCTGTGATTCTGCATTCTTTCCGCTAAGTTTTGATGCAAGATAACTTTTGTCTTTACGGGCTAGAAATCGGAAAGAAACCCTTATCAAATTACGTACTGCCTGTACGAATCTTTTCCAGTATGACCTAGATAGAAACGCCTTCGCCGGTTGGTCAATAATCTTTGCGGAGTGTTCACACTCGACGTTTACAGCTGAAACGTTAATTGTCCTTCGGAGAACAAAAGTTCCCAAAGAATTCTTGTATTTGCTTCAAGAGATCTTGGCAGGAGCGATCTCAAAACGGGACAGCCGATGTCGTTTCTTTTGTGTGAGCCACACACGTTGCTGCATCAATTTGACATTTGCCAGTAACATGCGCGAAGCGATGCCTTTTGTATTGACGACAGTCAGCGACTCCCTTAGCTGATACAATCCCGAGTGGGAAGAAGAGTCTGTGTCATCTGCCTTTGGACCCCCCCCCCCCCCCCCCCCCCCCCTCTCTTGGATCAGATGATGAAGTAACGATACCAACGGAATTTCAGTTGAATTAATAGGCAAGAAAAAAAAAATCTGTAGAAAATGAAATCATGAGGGCTTGATTTATAAACATTATCATTACTACGAATTTTTTTTTCTTTCAGGAAGACGAAATTTACAATTCTAAAATGTTTCATACATGTATTATC
>CM065718.1:7592123-7597123 GCA_033310375.1 Conus canariensis | reverse complement strand
GAGACTCTAGAATCATCAGAGGCACTGTTGCCCAGCTTGCAATTGTACATGGATCCACAGACTGAAGTGAATAAAGACAGTACAGCTCAATTTGCCTTTATAAATGGGTCTACAGAACCATCCGAGACACTGTTACCCAACTTGCCGTAATATGTGGATCTATTGAGTCATCAAAGGCACTTCAGCCAAACCGTCCATTCCACATGGGCCTTTAAAATCAGTAGAGACGCTGCTGCCCATGTTGCCATTGTAGAAGGGTCTACAGAGTCATAAAAACACTTCCGCCAAACCTTCCATAGTACCTGGGTCTACAGAATTACCAGAGACGCTGCTGCCCAACTTGCTATTATGCCTTGATCTATAGAGTCGTGAAAGGCGCTACTGCAAATCTGCCATTTTACATGGGTGTCATTACAGACGTTACGTCCACACCAGCCGTGATACATGGATCCAAAGAGTAAGAGACACTGCTGTCCAATTTGTCATTATATGTGGATCTACAAAGCCGCCAGAAACACTCCTGCAAAACTTGTCTTTATAGAGTAATCAGAGACACTGCTATTCAATTTATCATTATTCATGGGACTCTAGAATCATCAGAAACACTGATGCCAAATGTTTCATTGTGTTCCATTGTACATTGGTCTACAGTGTCATTAGCGACACTGCCACCCATTCTGCCTAAACAGTCATTAAAGGCGCGACTGCAAAACTTTCCCTCATACATGGGTCCAAATTTGTTGTCAGAGGCACCACTGTTAAACATGTCAATATACATGGGTCTTTTGAATCATCAAAGGCACTGTTGTCAGAGGCACCACTGTTAAACATGTCAATATACATGGGTCCTTTTTGAATCATCAAAGGCACTGTTGATCATTCTGCTATTACACGTGGATGAAATCTGTCATCAAACACACTACTACTCAAAATGTCAATGGGTCTCTAAAGTCATCAGAGACGTGACCACCTAAACCGTTATCATCCAATGATATACAGAATCAGAAGATACTACCGCCCAAACTCATCATCCACGGGTCTATAGAATCGCCACAGATACTGCCACGAACACTCATTATTCATTGGATTAAAGAGCCACGGCTGTCCAAACTCACTATTCATGGGTCTACGGAATCATGAAACACTATCACCCAATCTGATTTTCCAGGATCTAGAGAGTCACATGGACACTACCGCCCAGTCTCATTATCCATCGGTCTACAGAATCATCAGAGACCCTTCCTCCTATCCCATTATCCATGGGTCTATAGAATCAGAGACTTTGCCTCCTAAACTCATTGTCCCTGGGTCTACAGTGACATCACTGCCAAACCTTCCCTAACAAAATGGTATCCCTGTAGTCATCAGATACACTTATGTCCAACGTGCTTTTACACGTGGGTCCGTGCAAACATCATAAAGTCAATACATGAATCTGTTCTGTCATCAGAGACAATACTGCCTATGCTACTGACATACCTGTCGCTGTACATGGATTTATACAGCAATCAGATATATACTGGTCAACCTGCCATTGCAAATGCGTCTGTACACCCCATGAGTCTATAAGGTCATTGGGGCCATCACAGAAATCAGAGACACTGCTGCCCAATCTGCCAGTACAACGGGTCTGCACAATCACCACAGACACCATGGACAGCTGCAGGAACTGTCTCATTACATGGGGTCTTTCACACTACTTTTTTTTTCAAATACGAGAGGTGATTACCATTTTGCAGGTTTTGTTCACATGATAGGTCTGCCTACTTCTTGACACGTGCTTTACATGCCGCACAATCAACCCGCCAGTTCAGGGGATTACAGTCCAGCCGATCACGAAGGCCATATAGGTCAACATGGCGGACTGGTAGGTCAACCACCGAGGTTTAACTGAGACCTAACTATAGCAGATGTCTATTCTTCGGTCTGAACCAAATCAATATTCAGTTCTACTGCAAAAGCTCTGTTTAACAGAAATGTGTTGGCATCCGTCAGTTGAGGACTTGACTGTGAATGCAGCTGGCCATCACGCCGTTAATATCGCAAATGAAAAGCAGTGGCAACGAATAGGCAATTTTCTTCCGAACGTTTTTTTTTAACAGTCACATTTGATCGTTATGCAATATATTAAAACGAAATCGTCGAACATTTTGAATGTAGTTTGAATTGCCAGAAATTAGAAAACGTTTTCTTTTATTAAAAAAAGAAACAAGGCACATATTGTGCATTCACTAATATTTTCTTCATCTTTCTTATAACATCAGACGTCCCCTTTGACGTGGGACCCACGTTCACATCATAAACGTGTACGGCTGCAGTGTTGACTATTGTAGGTTCAAAATTCTCAAGGGGTCAATTTTTTACGGCTCAAATACATCTGTTCAACCACCAGAAAATAGGTACCCGATTCAGTTCCAGGAAAGTTCAGGTGGAGGAAGGAGAGGGGCGGAAACCGTCATCCACAATAAAAGTGCTATCTACAAACACATTTTAACCCTTAGGCTGTCCCCTCACCTGACAATTACTATCAAGCCTTTTGTGGCACGGGAGGTAGGGTGGGAATGGGAGCGTGGAGGGGGAGGTGATATCAAAGTTCACTTCCTCTTCCTCAGATCCTTCTTTCCCTCGTTGGTGTTCTTTGAAAATTCATCACACTTCAGGATCACCTGATGTTCTGGACGCATTTGAACTATGCCGGCCAAGGTACATGAGGTCAACACTAAAGAGAACATCACACGTAAATCTTAATACTTTTCACCGGAATTCATTTAAAATAAAAAAAGTGTTTAACATGAACAAGAAAATCATAGAGATGACCCGATCTTCAATATTGAGATAAATAGAGATAACCCAATCTTCCGTAACATCTTTGCCTGGATTTATCATCAAAGAACCCTAACAACTACGTTACACAGAGTTCCAAGAGATTTGCATGCCTCTTCAAAATTTCAACGAGAACGAAAGAAAAGGAACAACAACAGACACGAGTGACTGACATCATCTATGAACACTGGACAGAAGGGGATGAGACACGACGAGTCACACGAACTCTTGCCCAGCGTTCTATCGTGGGAAGAATCAAACTGAAGGTGGACACGAAGAACGATCAGCAATGCACAGGATGAACAGGTTTGGACAAAGAGAGACAGGAACACGAAGCGAGAGGACAAAGACAGATGGAAGGAACAACAAAGAACTGTGTGGAACCACACGGCATGAACGAAGAACAAAGCTCACCCCAAAAGTCCCTTGACGTCATGCAAGCTGTAGGAAAGAAACAGAGAACACAGAACACGTTTAAATTCGGGACACACAGCATTTTGGACATGACGGCTTCTGAGAGGCCTTCATTACCCTACGCCAAACTCTACCGTCAACCCCAAACAAAATGGCACTTTTTTTCAAACAGGAAAAATAAATTGTTCAAGAAACTAAATCAAATCAAGAACAGATTAAGAAATGAAAACCGAAAATAAAATAAAATCTTTAAAAAAAAAATCAAGGTAAACCGAGAAGCAGAATTTCAAGCTATGCATCGAACTATGAATTGAACGTCATAACATGAAGAAAACAGATCAAAGCAACAACATCAATGGCTCGTGGAATTTATTATTGAAATAAAAACAGAAATCAAAAGAAAATCAAGATGTAATGCTTAAACTATAAATATGCGCACACATACATAAATGCGTACATACATCCGCACACACATATATATATATAAGAGAGAGAGAGAGGGAGAGAGAGAGAGAGAGGATGAACGGGAGAGTGGTTAAACACAGAACAGCAAATAAACGAGACCAATGTCAGATACATTATAAGTACATATAACAGAATGGAAAACCTGTCTTACTGTAGCAATATCAAGCCGTTCTCATACAGACTACACTCCCAGCAAAACAGACAGACCACATCATGGAGATCAGTGATAAAAGACCACAGAAACAGACAGATAACATCATGGAAATCATTGACTTGATAACAGAAACAGACGACTTAATGGAGATCAATGAAAGAAGATCACAGAAACAGACCAGCATTATTGAAATCAATGATAGAAGATCGCAGAAACAAACTGTGAACATCATAGAAATCAATGACAGAAGACTGTAGAAACAGACAATATGATAGAAATCAATGATGGACAATGGCAGACACAGACATGCCACAGCATGGCGATGTATGACAGGTAAGTGAAACAGGCAGACATCATACAAATCAAATACGAAGAAAGAGGACACCATGGACATTGTTGATAGAAAATCTCAGAAACAGACAGACGACAGACATCACGGAGATCGATGACTGGAGGTTACAGAAACACACATGCGGCATCCTGGAGATCAATGACAGATCACAGAAAAGGCAACACAGTAGAGATCAATGACAAAAGATGATAGAAACAGATAATATTATGATCAGTAACAGAAGATGACAGACACAGACATCATAGAAATAGGTGTTAAAAGATCACAGACAGGATCACAGTCCTTCAGCCACAGTGGGGAGGGGCAGAAGGAGGAACGAGAAGCGGAGGATGGGAAGAGGGGGGGGGGGGGGGGAGGGAGGGCCAGTATGCGGAATCTACATTATCTCCACTGTCTCCGAATCTCATACACTCACAATTGGGAGAAGCATATTCACAGACCGAGGAAGACTTGAGAAAGGATGCAGAAAATATTTTGTGAGACTGTTATCCGGTAACAAAATGTTGTTTCTGTCACTGACCGCGTATGTTACAGTGGGTAGGAAGGGTGAAAATACGAGGAACAGGAGCAGGAGGAGAAACACAAGAACAAGAAAAAACAAGCAGAAGCAGCAGGAGCAGCAGAAGCAGAAGACAGAAGAGAGGAAGAGGAAGAAGAGGGGACAGTGAGATAAAAAAGAGAAAGAAATCGTAGAAATAGAAGAAAGAAGTGAATAAAAAGGAGATGGCGATGAAAAGAAAGGAAGAGGAGAAGAATGAGGAGAAGTGCATGCAAGTACAAGGGAAAGATGAC
>CM065718.1:7582947-7585447 GCA_033310375.1 Conus canariensis | reverse complement strand
TGGCTCATCAAAGTTTACTGGAAAATACATTTTACCATGAAACTGTTTTGGGTTTCACGAAGACGGGTTCAACATCCCCCCCCCCCCCCCCCCCCCCCCACACACACACACACACACACACTCCCTATTTCATTTATCGTTCTGAGAAGCGAGGCTGATTAAAGACCTCTCTCGGCTCGCATGGGCACAGTGGCATAGCCCACCTTTCCTTTCCGCTTTTCCTCACTGTTTCTATCCATTTCCGGCTGGGGGACAGCGGCGGGTGAGCTGAAGCGAGGGCGTGAACCAGATAACCACACTCCATCGGGCTTTACTCCTGGGTTTTCAGCAGCCAGTGTATTGCAATACACTCCCTCTCCCTCCCTAGCATCACCACCATCTCCAACCCATTCCCCCACCCAGCCCCGTTTCTATCGCAACCCCCCCCCTCCCCCCACCCCCGCGTTATCCTTCATTCCAATATGAAAAGATGGGGGATTCAATACGACGGTTAAAAAAAAAAAAAAAAAATCAACTAAAGCTCAAGCCCCCCCCCCCCCTCCCCACCCACTCACTTTTCTCCACCCCATCCCACATTCCATATGTGCATATAATAGTTGGGGGAAAGGGGACTAAATAAGACAGAAACAAAACTAGAGAGGCGCAACAAGATGATGAAGAAATGGACGTGGGGCAGCGCCTCCTGCGGCAGGTTGCCTCACGCATGACGACGCGATATCGACTGCTCCCTACTGGTTGGCACTACTGGAACCGGGTGTGGCTGGGCGTGGGAAGAGACGCCGGTTGACACTGACGGGGATCCGGATAATGATACAGATAAAAAGTCAGAGAGAGAGAGAGAGAGAGAGAGAGAGAGAGAGAGAGAGAGAGAGAGAGAGAGAGAGAGAGTCAGACAGACAGAGAGACAGACACAAAAAGACAGGAAAAAACCCGAATGCTATTGAGGAACAGCAGAAAGACACAGAACAGCTCCAAATTGACGACATCGAAACAATTTCACGCCTGAAAAAGATGACATCCCCCCGGCCAAAGCCTCCTCGTTGGACGTTCTCTTCAAAGACAGATTCTCCACCCAAATTGGGCCATACGGAATTTCATCCCTCGTCTTTATTACTCCCCTTCTCCTCCTCCTTCTTTCTCGCATCAATCGATCGTGAAGACAGAGAGAGAGAGAGAGAGAGAGAGAGAGAGAGAGAGAGAGAGAGAGAGAAAGAGAGAGAGAGAGGGGGGGGGGGGCAGGCAATGGGGTTGGTCAGGAGAAGGCAAGCACAATCCTGGAACTTCACATCGTTCGGTGAACCAGGCGAGCAGGGCAGCCCATATGCGGGACTTACGAACTGGAAAGAGAGAGAGAGAGAGAGAGAGAGAGAGAGAGAGAGAGAGAGAGGGGGGGGGGGGATTAGCGTACTCCGGCAACGGGGAAGATCGTTGCAGTCAAGCTCTTCAGGTGATACACAAGCGCCCAGATTCTGACTTAACTGGGTTAACGGGCAGAGTTGTGGGTAGGGGTGGGTGGGTGACAGTGTGGTAAGGTGGAAGTGGGAGTGAGGGATCGCAGGTGTGTGTGTGTGTGTGTGTGTGTGTGTGTGTGTGTGTGTCTGTGTGTGTGTGTGTGTGTGTGTGTGTGTGTGTGTGTGTGTGTGTGTGTGTGTGTGTGTGAGGGGCAGGGTGGGTGGTTGGGAGGCTCGTAAATGATCTTTCTTCCTCCTCGTCTTCTCCCAAACATGCATCTGTTTTGCTTCTTTCCGTTGGTCTCTGCGTTTTGGTTCTCTCGCGAGAATGTAACTGCCATCTTTCTGACTGTCTTACCTCTCCGCACGTCTGTCAGAAGGCGAACGTTTGTGTGCTGCTGTCCAACTGTGGAGTCTAGCCCAGCCTAGCCGGGAAATATGACCCGGTGGTCTCCCCTGCTAAGGGAGTTAACTTCGAGTGTGGAGGGCGAGCTGTGGTCTATTTGACTGCAGCTCAAGACAGGGCGGACAGACCGCAGCTATCTGTCTGTGGTGGGGGTGGACCAGGGAATGGCCTCGCTACGACAGTGAAAAATACCGACCATTCTTTCCACAAATCAGAAAACGTTACTATTTTCGGCACGCAGAAGAGTGACGGGTCGCGGAAGTAGAAATAGCTGAACTTTATTAGGAAGGATTGCCAGTTTGACCTCCAAACGTTGAAAAATATTTATTTGGTTCGTATTGAAAATGAGGTGGTTTTTAAATGGAAAGAAAATGGGGTAAGAACTAGACTGTTGAAAACTTTGCGTTTCATCTCTGCTGCTTTTCATTTCTAAACATCAATGCAGCATGTCGGGCTACGTCTTTCGCCGGATTCTGCCTTCCTACTGATTGGTCAGCCGCGCCATCGAAACTGACCTTCTGGTAAGCCATGTGAAGGAACGAAGGTGTCAGGAACTCTGTGTCTATCACCGACAGCACCAGCTAGGGATGAGGACGATAATGTCTTCAGTGGGACATTCCAGACAGAATCCAAGACGATCAGA
>CM065718.1:7570447-7577947 GCA_033310375.1 Conus canariensis | reverse complement strand
CTTCTCCACCCCCCACCCCGCCCCCAGCCACTTCGCCTTGCCACCAACCCAAGAAAAGAAAAATCACTATGATCGGGAGTTCACATGCACAATCGTACACACTTTAAAGCATCTTCGGCTTTCTGAGCCGGTTCCTAACACAAAACGTATTTTCTGTATAACTTAAACGCACACAGGACGGCATTAGAGTAAAGCACGCACACTCCCTCCCTCCTGAACACAACACCGCGTGACGTCCGGGCGATACATCACTGTGAAACTGACACCTTCACCCCACCCCACCCCCACCCAATATATCGACGCTCGCTGTTTCAGCCACTCTGAAATATGTAACGGTTTGGACACAATCGCAATTGTTGGATATATTTTGTTAAAGTTTGTGTCCATCTCGGTCGTCTCCGTTCTTCAGCCTAAATGCGGCGGTTGCTGGCACACCTGGTCGGTTGATTTTCACGGATCTCCAAGCGTCACCGTGTTTGTTTAAATCCGCCTAAAAAAGGCTGGACTCATTCAGGTTGGGAAACGAACGGGTAGAGCTGGGTACCGATTCGGAAATCGAAACCGATTTCTAATCATTGCATTTTCTTTTCTTTGGGCGGACAGGGGGGTGGGGGTGGGGGTGGGGGTGTTAAAGGAAGTGTGGGTGTGGGTGTGTGGGCGGGGGGGGGGGGGGGGGGTCAGTACTGCTCGTTATACTTGTGCTTTCACACACACATGCCACGCGTTCTGGAGAGAGAAAAATCGACTGGGCCAGGCGGGGAGCGGGTATTCCAGTGTTTCCCTACGACCTATCCTCCCCCGCCCCTCCCGCACTGGCAAGAAGTGCATTATGGGACGCGTTTTCCTCCCTTCCCCACTATGGGAGGACCGCCAGACCCCTCTTGTTGAGTGTTACTTATCTGACTCTGATCTAAATGTGTGTGTGCGTGCATGCGTGCGTGCATGCGTGTGTGTGCGTGCGTGTGCGTGTGTGTGTGCGTGTGTGTGTGTGTGTGTGTGTGTGTGTGTGTGTGTGTGTGTTGCAAGGAGCATAACAAACTGTAGTCGACACACAATAAAAACTGATTTGATGTAACAGTATACACATCAGATGGAATTTGAAATTTGTGAAAAAAAAAGAAAAGAAAAGAAAAAAAATGCATTATGCTGCAATAGTCGTTCCAGTTTTTCGAACCGCCACAGTGGTAAATCTGTGTAGGGGGTACGCACCGATATTACTGCTAGTAACAGGTTTTGCATACGGTGTCAAACAGGATTCTGGTGCACGGTGTCAGCCGCTGAGCGAGAACTGGAACGTGTTGCTCCGCGTGTGCCTGGCAGCCAATCGCGTCAGAGCTGAGGCTTGTAAAGCTGATTTGGTGACGCCAGAGTAGCACGCTATAAACACTACCATGTTAAAAACACTACCAAGTTACTACGTGGGGTTTTCCATTCAAACCCCAGTCTAACTCCCACTCCCCTTTGCAAGAATTTCCCTCTGTCAAATATGAAGATAGTATTCGTTGAAACGAATCAGTCCCATTCGCTGCTACCGATCTGCGAAAACAACCGAGACTTCAGTATGCTCTTAAGTTCTCTGAAAAGTGGACTATTGCAATGCACTTCTCTCTGTCTTCCCAGAGTGTGTATTGTGTCTAGACTGCAGCGTATCCAGAACTCTGCTGCCAGACTGATCCTCAGGGTAAAGAAGCGTGACCATACCCCGCCTTTACTTCAAAAATTCCACTGGTTCCCTATTCAAACTAGACTAGATTACAAACTGTAACTACTGTGCTTCAACTCATTCTAGGGCTGTTCTCCTGCTTACAGGCTGAACCTCAATCTCAGTGTGTGAAATCACGAAATCTTCCGTCTTTTGACGACAGTGAATCTCCAGTTAGGAGGATCAGGTCTTTTGGCCATTGGTCTCTTTCATTTTGCGCACCACACATTTGGAATTCTCTTCCACACCAAATCCGCCATGACCCTTCTTTCGACTCTTTCAAAAGAGCATTAAAACATATCTTTTCAAGATTTACAAGGTTTCGAACTTTCCCTACTTGGAAGTCTTCCGTTTATCTTCTTGTGTGCACTCGAGCTGGAGGACTGCTATGGAGAGAGGTGTGGTTGAATATGGTCATTTGGTGATATCCATTTCGTAGACTGATATTGCGTGAATGTTTCTTTGGAATTTTGACACAGGCTTTTATACTGCCTTCACTTTGTATTTAGACTGTTATGAAATCTGATTTATATAGCCCCCCTCCCCACCCCCGTATTCTTTTATGTAAAGCGCAAAGAGCTCAATTTACTATTGAAGATCTTGTGCTATGTAAGCACTCATTACTAAACACTAAATAAGGAGTGAAAATGCAGTTTATTTGGTAGTTATACTGATCATTAAAGTATGTTCTAATTGAATTCACTGTGATCCTAAACAGAAAGAAATACAACGGAGAGAAATCGTGACTGCAGTAGCGGGTGAGCGGAGGCATTTTCTGTGTAGAACGATTCTAAGAATACACAAGACATCAGTGTCGCCTGTTTGAAAAGATACAACACGTACGTACACCACGCATCAACTGCATGCTGAGATGACGCTAACGTTCTCTGTTTGGTAACGTTGCAACCGTTCTTCAAACCAAGAGAGTGAAACTGCCGCGAAAAATGTCGACCAGTCCAACGGCGTTTTCATTTGCTGAAACCCTCCACTCACACCTTACCGCACCCCCTCCACACACACACACACACACACACACACACGCGCGCGCGCGCGCGCCATTCAATTTCCTCGCCTGTAGCTCTTTCAGACGAACATTTATCGTGTGTCTGTCGAAGATTCGGTGGATTCTTCACCGACAGAAAGAAGCTTAAATAAGAAAGCGGGTTGTTAAAAGCTTCTTCCATCTTCTTCACCTCTATCGTATTCTCCTTCTAATCTGTCTAATGTTTGTGCATGACAAAGGTAATTTCAGACACATCCGCATTCACGCTCCTTCTCATCCGTTTAATGAGTATTCCTCACTCGGTAATTTAGACACGTCCACATTCACGTTTTACTTAAAGAAAAAGAAGGGTTACAATTTTCCCGCAGATTGAATGGTGGCTTCGGTGATGGACGTTTCAGGTTGCCCAGAACCCTACAGACAGTCTGAACACCACGTGTTATACTTCACTCTATGATGGCTTTAGCAACGGATGTTACAAACTGCCGACAGTCCTTCAGAGTGTCATCACTGCGTCTAGAACTTCAATCAATGATGACTGCAGTAATCGATGTTACAGACCGATGACAATCCTACAGAACACCTTGGACATCACTATGTCTTGTGATGCTTATGATGACTATAGCGATGGATGCTCACAGACTGCCCAGAATCCTTAAAACATCCCGAACATCACCAAGTCTTGTACTTCAATCTGTGATGAATACTGCAATGGATTTTCATAGACTGCCCAGAATCCTGTTAAACACCCTGATCATAACCATGCCTTGTACTTCAATCTATAACGACTACAGCAATGGGTATTAACAGATTGCCACAGTCTTATAGAACACCCTGAATTCTTGTACTTCAGTGATGACTTTATCACTGGGTGTTACAGACTGCTGAGAATCCTACAGAACACCTATGACATCACCCTACATTGAAGTTAGATCTGTTCCTTTTCTCGATTATGGGCAGTCACACAGTGGATGATGGACAGAGACAGAACTGGACGCATGCAAGTCACGATCTTCGGATCCGTATTCTCATACATAACTTCAATTTCAACGTTTCTTGAACAAGACAGGTTTTCGAATTTCTTTTCCAAAACCTTGGTATGCTGTGAATTTGACCCCCCCCCCCCCCCCCCCCCCCAAACACAACACACACACACCAAAAAGTCCACCTGACGCTATAGGATGAGAAGCAAAACATTTTCTGATGCACCTTCTTCAGCTAATGAGGCGGTCAGCCCTTTCCAATATCGCCGGGATGTGAGCAGGTCCGGACCAGTCCAGTCACCCAATAGGAATGCAATAGAAATGTAGTTGCTGAGTGCATTTTAAGAGAGACAGAGCCCGTCCGATGACACGAAACTAGCTGTCTGCACTGGTCACTTCTCTGAACATTTCTGAAACGTTACACTTTCAATAATAACCAAAAACGGTAGTTCGCCTGTCATTTCGACTCGCTGCGCAAGACTCCGATAGAATGCGATACTGATAAGAATGATCTCCTAGAGACAGTTCTTCCTGATGTGCAGTAGTCTCTAGTTGCGTATGTGTCTCTCATTCGTCCGCGAGCTCAGTTTGCTTACATTATTCGCCATATTTGTCGCTTTTACCTCTGAAATCTCCACTCCCATAATATGAAAATGTCACTATAGTCTTTTAAAAAAAACTTTCAAAACAGTAAGCAGACGAGCCAACACTGGGAGCGTGGGAGATGATGGTGGTGGGATTGAGGAGAGGAGTGTGTGCGTGGTTAAATGGCCCAGAGTGTTTTCTTGCACTGAAGAAACTACTTCCGTCATCACTCTAACAGGTGCACTGCACAATGCGAATACAAGGTTACTAGGTAAGAATTTACCGCTAACTTGTTTAACTCTGAGTGATTTCGACTTTAACGCATGCTACCCTTTTAAAAATATATGGTGGTATATTTCAAATCTCGGGCGGGTGAAAAATTCGGCGGGCGGTAAAAATTTTTATCCTCTACAGTCCGGCTGGTTAGTGAAATAACGCCTTGGCAAGGTCACCCATCATTAATCTAGCCCAGTATCTTTGAACATAATGCAGTGTCTAACAATCATCACTTCAAACAGAACATAGCTCCTTGTTTAGTATTGTCAATGTTTCGTAACGACCAAAACCGTTTTGAAACCGACACGAAATACGATCCTATGAATAGCATCAGCGAAAGGAGTGGTAGACAAACAGTAGGTCCTAATTCAAAGCTTCTCCGTTTCATTTGTATACGTTTACCATAAATCGTGTGTCTGCCTAGGCAGATGGCCGAGCAGCAGAACTTTCTCCTGATTGGTGCATACTTGGTGCAGTGTTGAACACCAAACCCGCCCCACTTATCAACCTCCCTTCCCTTGCTCCCCCCCCCCACCCCCGCCATCGTTCCTCGTTCACTCCTCCCTAGTCTATCCCCCTAACCACCACCTCACTTCCTCCGAGTTAGCATGCACTGTCTTGTCACTTCCTCCGAGTTAGCATGATCTTTCTTGCAGGTGCAGCCTGACAAAAAAAAAAAATCTTCCTTCTTCTTCTTCTTCCGAATACTGGATAGGGTACGATGAACATTAGTATCCAATGAAGTATCCGTCCGGTTGAGCCAAGCAAACGACAGAAAAGCGGAATGCGAACATTCGTAGGGGAGCGGATGGAGGGAAAGGGAACGGGGAGAGAGAGAGAGAGAGAGAGAGAGAGAGAGAGAGAGAGAGAGAGAGAGAGACATAGAGAGAGACAGTGTGTGTATATGTGTGAGAGAGTGTAAGTGTGTGTGTGTGTGTGTGTGTGTGTGTGTGTGTGCGCGCGCGCGCGCGGCGTGTGTGTGTGTATGTGTGTGTGTGTGTGTGTGTGTGTGTGTGAGAGAGAGAGAGAGAGAGAGAGAGAGAGAGAGAGAGAGAGAGAGAGGGGTATTCATTTTTGGATCTTCAAGTATTCATGGGCAGACTTTTGCACAGGAAACTGACGAAATCGGCCACTAGATTTGAAAAGATATTAATTCCGTTTATTATTAGGCAAAAAAAAAAATTATCATTCTGGCGACAGTTCAAAATCTGTGACTCGGTAGAAACCATAATATGCTTTATACATCAAACGTATGGCACATCTTTTATTTTCAAGGCATACAATAGACACAAGTGCTCAAATTGAAAACAAAACAAAACAGACGCATAGCAGAGATGCGATAAAAAGAAAAACACAAGCTACACACTGAAAGAAGTGGAGAGAAAAAAAGAAAGAGAGAGAGAGAGAGAGAGAGAGAGAGAGAGAGAGAGAGAGAGAGAGAGAGAGAGAGATCCTGACACGGTATAAAGAGAATTGACAGAAATGGAAAAATATAACACAACTACATCAAAGACACGGGCAAATAAAGATCAAAGACGAGATCAAATAAAGCAACAAAGAGACAAAAACGATACTATAATCCGAAAGGAGAGACAGAGAGAGAGAGAGAGAAATTGGGGGTGAGAAGGGTGGAGTGGGAGAGACAAAAGGGACAGACTGAGAGAGAGAGCGGCGGAGTTAGAAAGGGAGGAAGACAGAGGGAGAGAGGGAGGGAGATGAAAAGAATCAGGTGAAAGGGAATATGCGCGCGTGCGTGCGCGCGCGCGTGTATGTCTATGTGTGTGTGTGTGTGTGTGTGTGTGTGTGTGTGAAACAGAGTATATAGATGTGTGCATGTGTGTGTGTGTGTGTGTGTGCGCGCGCGCGCGCGCGCGCGTGTGTGTTGTGTGTAAATGTGTGTGTGCGTGTGTTGTGTGTGTAAATGTGTGTGTAGGTGTGTGCATGTGTGTGTGCGAGTGTGTGTGTGTGTGCGTGTGTGTGTGTGTGTGTGTGAGTGTGTGTGCGAGTGTGTGTGTGTGTGTGTGTGTGTGTGTGTGTGTGTGTGTGTGTGTGTGTGTGTGTGTGTGTGCGCGCAAAAGAGAGTAATAAGAGACTGAGGGAGGGGAGAGAAAGAAAGAGGAAGAGAGAAGAGAGGAGAGAGAGAGAGACAGACAGACAGACAGACAGACGGACAGACAGACAGAGACAGAGGCAGAGTGAGCGACAGCGAGAGCGAAAGCGAGCGAGAGAGACAGACAGACTTGAGACGTCGAAGGGGTGGGTTGGGTGAAACAGCTTAAAGTTCCCAACTTCAAAGGCTGGAGGAAGAGAGATGGATGTTCGTTTCCAAGAAACACTGAGGTATTCGTCTCAATTCTTTGGCCGAAAAACCAATTAGAACTGCAGCTAATGCAAAAAAATCTGGGAAAAATTGTAAACCATGCGTGCAACGACGATGAAGAGCGGAGAGGAATGGGGGTGTGGGTGGGGTGGGATTGCGAAAATGCTACTAGTTCGAATCGCCAGCGCGCGCGCAAACAAGCACACACATAAACATGCACGTAAAGTCCCTTACGCCTCACTGCCTTCCCCTTCCCCTATCCCCCCCCCCCCCCCCCCCCCCCACGAATCACACATGAGACAATCCATTCCCTCCATCCACCCACTGTCCCATATGCAGAGATGTATCCTGTCAAAAAAAGAAAAGAAAAAAGGGGGGAATGGGAATGGAGAGAGAGAGAGAGAGAGAGAGAGAGAGTGTGTGTGTGTGTGTGTGTGCGCGCGCGCGCGCGCATGCGTGCAGTGATCCAGATCACCAAGACGTGGAGCATAGTACCCTTAGAAGTTACTTGAAAAATGCTCGAAAGAGTATTGACACGTATCACATAATTCAGCAGAGGCCTCACCACATACTGATAATGTCTACGGGGTAGGAGGACTGAACAAACCTGTAAACTCGATCAGACTCATAA
>CM065718.1:7552947-7555447 GCA_033310375.1 Conus canariensis | reverse complement strand
ACCAACCGAACACACACACACACACACAAAACCCACAACCTCGTCAACAACCTAAAACAAAAGAAAACGGGAAAAGAAATGAAGGGGCGAAGAATATAGCCAAAAAGGGGAAGGAAGGAAGGAAGGAAGGAAGGGAGAAAGGAACGAAAAAATAAAGGAAAGGGAAAAAAAATAAAGAAAGGAACGAAGAAAAGCACAAGAGGAGTGGGAGTGGGGAAGAAAGGAGAGTAGAACAGATGGAAGAAAACAGGAAAGAAGGAAGGAAGGAAGGAAGGAAGACAGAAAAATGACGGAAGGCAAAAAGACTGACTGCAACAACAAAAAAAGACATTAATCGTTATTTCTACCAGAAAAATGAAAATGGGCGCTAGTGTGCTAGAAAAAAAAAACCTCAAACTAACATGGGGGAGCATTGAATGCTTAAGCGTGCGCCACTAAAAAAAAAAAAAAAAAAAAAAAAAAAAAAAGCCGATCCAGATCCGCAACACGAGGTCCGCACGCACTGTAGAATCCGCACCAAACGTCACTGGGTTCTTTCTAGGAGCGCCTTCAATATGTCCACCCAGTTTTGTAGAAACCGAATGTGTGTGTGTGAGTGCGTGCGTGCGTGCGTGCGTGCGTGTGTGCGTGCGTGCGTGATATCTGTGAAATTTCGCTGACCGGATCCTGCGTCCATCCAATGATCCAGATCTGCTTCCACAAGGAACGGATCCCTCCTTGGATCACGCTGCAATCTTCCACCCGGTTTTGTTCGAATCAGTGACGTAGCGTCGACGTCATCTTGCCGGCAGCCACACGAACCAACAGACGGCGGTGAGCGTCTTCACCGTCATGGCGATGGTGACTTCCGGTCCCCGAGAACGTTCCTTTCCGGTCAGCGACTGCAAGTGGCAGGGCCAGGTGACACAATCAGTAAGCAAACCCTCCCAACAGGGGAAGTCACTCTGGATCAGAATCCGATCGACAGGCTACTTGGACTTATCTCGACCAGTCGCGTCGCTCGAGACACTATCATTTTTAACACAGACAGAGGTGAACAACAAAGTTTCAACCATCTCTTCCTCGCTTCATCTTCTTCCCATGTACATTTCTCTTGTGTACTAGCATGATCGATCTTCTTCTGTAAGAGGTACAGGTTAGAAAGGAAATCTTAATTATGCACGTTCACATATGGCTTTTTTTTTTTTCAAAGCACCATAAATAGTAACATGTTCTGATTGCTGGACAGCGGACGGGATGCGCTTTTTAACTGACAACATCAAGGCCCTCTTTATTGACAACATGACGCGTCCTTATGAGCATGCGCACAAGCCGACGGAAAAAAAAAAAAAAGACCGAACGCGCGTTCGTGGTATGTCGCCGCGAAGACATGCATGGAATGAATGTTCCATCAGACCGCCACAGCCTTTCTGTCAGCCCCCCCCCCCCCCCCCCACCACGCACCCCCCCACCCCTTCCCCCACCGCACTCTCCTTCCCACAGCCCCCCCCCCCCACCTCCATCTCCTCTCCTCTCTCGCTCCCTCCTTTCCCTTTTCGCTCTCTACTCCCTCGTTTCTCTCCCTTCTGGTTTTATCTTTATATTTTATTATTTTTATTTTTGTTAAATTGAATTGAGGACGAGTCTCTCTCTCTCTTTTTCCACCCCCCAACCCCAACCCTCCCCTCTCTCTCTATCTCTCCTCATCATCTCTCTTCCCCCCCCCCCTCTCTCTCTCTCTCTCTCCCTTCTTTCTCTTCATTTTTGCCTTTATTTCGATCCGCAGAGAAACTCAATTGAAGTTGGTTTTTTGAAGGGCTATATCTTTTTTATTTTTATTTTTCCTTTTTTTTTTTCTTCTTTCTTTCTGGCCACGTCCTAAGCGTCCTTCTGCATCTGCGGGTCATCCTGTAATCAGATTCAGTGGACAGAAATGTCAGGGCAGATTAAACTCTCTGTTTCTGGTGCTGCCTCTGATGTTCTCCGTGCGTTCGTTCCTGCGTTTGTTTGTTCCTTCATCCTATCTCTCTCTCTCTCTGATTGTCTGTCTGTTTGTTTGTCTGTCTGTCTCAGTCTCTGTCTGTCTGTCTGTCTCTCTCATAGCACGTGTGTGTGTGTGTGTGCGTGTGTGTGTGTGTGTGTGTGTGTGTGTGTGTGTGTGTGTGTGTGTGTGTGTGTGTGCGCGTGGGCGTTTGAGCCTGTCCTCTCTCCCTATGTGTTGGTCTGCGTGTGCCCCTCCCCCCCCCCCACCCGCCTCTGTCTCTCTTTCTCTCCATCGCCCTCTATCAGTGTACGAGTGTTTTAACTCATTATTGCACCCCTCCACCTCTCTCTCATCTCTCTCTCTCTCTCCCTCTCTCTCTCTCTCCCTCTTCTCTCTCTCTCTCTCTCTCTCTCCTTCTCCTCTTCCTTAACAACACACGACATGGTGTGTGTGTGTGTGGTGTGTGTGTGTGTGTGTGTGTGTGTGTGTGTGTGTGTGTGTGTGGTGTAGTGTGTGTGTGTGTGTGTGTGTGTGTGT
>CM065718.1:7530447-7535447 GCA_033310375.1 Conus canariensis | reverse complement strand
ACATTGCAAGATGGAATGCTTTTCATGCAGCGACAACGCTGTGCAGTGTTTAGCTTTCAGAAAACAAGTTAAAAAACCGGAACTCGGGATATAAATATTTATGAGATCGATGTTCTTTTTTTCTTTTTTCTTTTTCTCTTCCCAATTCAGGGGTGAAAAAAACACCGCGCGGGACACTTCATTATAAAACGAATTCATCTCCTCAAGAATTCCTATGATTTGAAAAAATATCTTTCTTTCGAAAAAATGTTTTTGCAAACACGCATTCGTGTGGAAATTCATCAATTCGCACTCTTCGGATAGACAAATAACGATTGTTGTAGCTGAATAATTAAATGTTAATCATGTTTGTGTGAGGTAATTGAACAATATATTGTTCTCTCTTGATTGCCCCAAGAGTTCTGCGAAGCACCTCTTGAAAAAGAAAAGAAATAAAACGAAAAGAAAGAAATCATTTATTGCTTTGTTCTAGACATCACTTCCAGAAATCATTTTCTAGGCATAAAGCAAAATTTGGAAATAACAACAACAACAACAACAACGACAAGAACACAACAACAGCAATAAGGATGGTGATGATGATGATGATGATGATGATGATGATATAATGTGCAAAATACCTATGTGTACATTTTTAAAGCCTGCAGTACTCATAGACGCACAGAAGATGATGATGATGATGATGATGATGATGATGATGATGAATGATGATGATGATGACGATGATAATGATATAATGTGCAAAATACCTATGTGTACATTCTTAAAGCCTGCAGCTAGGCGTACTTACATACGTACAGGTTTACGTGTGTACATACGTATAGTCTACACTTCCGCGCACATTTTTCAACAAACATACGCAAATCACATACCTGCATGATCTACATGCTATCAAATGAACGGCTCTAACGACTTTAAAAGACTCACGAAGAAGGAACGACTCACGACACAAATATATAACCACACTGGAAGAAAAACGATTCACTGTTGTAAACCACACACACACACACACACACACACACACACACACACACACACACACCACACACATTTACAATCTATTGTTATGTTCACTGTAAGCAACCCGGGCCCAGAGTCAAAGCCATGTGCTCCCATCCCCACTCCCGCTCCCCCCCCCTTCCATACACCACCCCGTCCCCCTTCCCCGTCTTCCTTTTTTTTCTCGTCCATTTACCTTGACGCTCTGTCAGAGGGACCCGTGATCGAGCGGTCAGAGTTGTCAGCGGTGGAGTCGAACATTCCAGAGTTCAAACCGTTCGTGGAATGTGTGTGTGTGTGTGTGTGTGTGTGTGTGTGTGTGTGTGTGTGTGTGTGTGTGTGTGTGTGTGTGTGTATGCGCGCGAGCGTGTGTATGTGTTCATGTGTATGTGTGTATGTATGCGTGCGTGCATGCGTGTGTGTTTGCCTGAAAACTGTCTCTGTCCGCTCAGCAGTGACAAGAAACCTGATTCAGTTCAGAGAAGGTCAAGGCGGCGGAAGGAGAAGGATGGACTGTATCTTCCATCACACTGTGCTCCAAACAGGTTCAATGCCCCTTTTCGTCCATTATGCTATGATACTTTAACCTTTTAACCTACTCCATAAGGCCCGTCACTAGTGTTAGAGCCTCTTACCCCCGAATTGCTCGTGTTCTAATCAACCTTCCACACAGAAGTTAATAAATTCCGCTGAAACTGAACTGCCACTCTGATTTATACCAAGCGTGATAGAATACCTCTTTTTCTGAATCATGTCCCAAACAGAATCAATCTGGATTTGATAAGAGAGTGACAAAGGCGAGAATATACTGTCGTTTGACCAGATAACCGGATTAGTCGTACATTTTAATGCACAGAGAGAGAGAGAGAGAGAGAGAGAGAGAGAGAGAGAGAGAGAGAGAGAGAGAGAGAGAGAGAGAGAGAGTACACTTTCGCACATACACGACAACAATATCACTTTCGCTTACATTCCCACCCTCCCGTCATTTTTTTTCTCCTCCTCCACCCTAGTATCAGATCACCCCGAGTCATTCATAACACACACACACACACACACACACACACACACACACACACACACACACACACACACACACACATCTATACACACACACACACACACACACACACACATACATACATACATACATGTACATATATATATATATATATTTTTTATATGTATGTATACACACACACATACACACGCGCGTGCGCTATCCATACACACACATTCACATTCAAACGCATGCACATGCACTCTAGCACACACAGAAACACACACACATGCGCGCGCGTGCGCGCCCACACACACACACGCGCGCGTGCGCGCGCGCGCGCGTTTTTGCACGTGCATACTTCTGAGAAGGCAACAGCAATAAGCCGAGCCAATGAATAAAGATCAAGAAACCAAATACGGCGGTTTTGATTCTTCAGTGACCCCCAAAATCACCAACATCAACTCTACCCTTGCCACCACTCACCCTACTTCCCATCCCCCCACCCCCTCCCCAACCACCACCATCACCATCTTCCCTAGTCTCAGTCCGACCCCCCCCCCCCCCCCCCCCACATACACACACACACTTCCCTCCCTCCCGTCCCTTCTCTGTTCCAAATACACCCCGTGGGAAAACAATCGGACACCCTGTCCCCGTTTTGGAGGCTCTATAGTACGCGTGGGAGTATCCCCCCCCCCCTCCTCCCTCTCCCCCAACCCGCCCCCCCTCCCTCTCTCCCTCTTTCCCATCCTCAATCCACTCTTGACTCCAACCCCCTCTTCCCCCACCTCCCCCCCCCCCCCCCCCCCCTCCGAAGCCAGCCACCGACTTTTCATCTCCCTGTTATTTTCATCCAATCATATTGCCATGTTCGTGCGGGCTGCGGTCTCGCGATGTACACAGCCCTGCCGGTTGCATTGCATCATGCAGCGCCGCTCTGTGGGCCCCCGCCGCTTGCTTGCTGGCTGGCCGAAGCATGCATGCACCGCGCTATTGATCGGGGCTTTCTTTCTCGGTCAAACACCAAAAAGAGATGGGGCTGACCTCCATACTATCCCCCCTCCCTCCCTCCCTCCCTGCTGCCAGCCACCTCCACTTCCTCTCTTCCCCACCCCCTTCCCTCCCCGTTCCCTCTTCCTCTCTCCATATCAGTAATCCCTGCTCTCGCTCTCGCCCTCGCCCTGCCCTGCCCTGCCCTGCCCTGCCCTGCCCTGCCTTGCCCTGTGTCATCGCTGACCAAACTGCAAACTTCGGGGAAAGTGGAGCGGTCATTCACATTGGTGGCCTAGTGACGACGTACTCTGTTCTGCTAGTGGGGTTGGCGGGTTGTATGTATGTAGTCCTGTCACGTACGGAAGAGAGACAGAGAGAGAGAGAGAAAGAATGTGTGTGTGTGTGTGTGTGTGTGTGTGTGGTGTGTGTGTGTGTGTGTGTGTGTGTGTGTGTGTCTGAGCACGCGTGGCTTGTGAGGTTTGCGTGCGCGCGTGCACGGGGGAACACACACACACACACACACACACACACACACACACACACACACACACACACACACACACGCACGCACATCATATACAAAGTTATGTACACACAGAGAGAGAGAGAGAGAGAGAGAGAGAGAGAGAGAGAGAGAGAGAGAGAGAATGTTTTACAGGACATCGCTCACGAGCCACGATAATTCAACACAGGGAGTGGGGAGAGTGATGCGTGAGGTGGTGGGGTGGGGGGTGGGGTGGGGTGGGGGAAGTATAGACATTATACAGGACAGAAGCAGGAGCTATAGACATTATTTTCACATACACATAAGAGTTCCCGATTAACATTTAGCCTGCGCTGACTGTTCTCATCATACAGTTAGCGGGTGTTAAGAAGGAATTACTTGTCTCCATTGCATGAATGATGTGTTTTGAGGATCAACTGTTAACGTTGTACATTGCTTTATCTCAACCACGTGCTCAAAGAAATTTTTTTTACTTTTTTTTTTTTTTTTTTTTTTTTTTGCGGGATTTTTTCAACGTAGGCCGATCTATATACATTGGACGCTTTTAAATCAGAAATGCTGCTCGTCTTCAAATTCATCTGGACAAAAACTGGCCATGTTTTATAGACCATTTTAACTGTATTTCTGACCATGTTTGTTGTTGAGAATTTTCATTGTGTCTGTGAGTACAAGTCTTTAATGAATGAAAGCACACGGAATCTTAACTGACGTCACTGTTACCCTGAAAGAGGATGCATTTGTGTGTGTACATTTCCGTCTTGAAGAGAACTACACGTGATCTCTGATGACAATACCTGTCTTGATCTCTCTAATAGAATCAGACCTTTCTTGAACGAGAGAGAGAGAGAGAGAGAGAGAGAGAGAGAGAGAGAGAGAGAGAGAGAGAGAGAGAGAGAGAGAGGTTTTTTCACTCTTCTTTTTTCCTTTTTCTTCTAGTACTGTTAAGCCTCTGCCTAGTTCCTCCAAGGCGCACATAATGAGCTCCACCAAAAACCATCCCTGTATCACATCACTCCTATAAACACAAATAACCAACAACAACACAGTCCTCACAAGGACGGACAGACGAGCAACAATTCATACAGCAAATGTCATAATATTTCAGTGGCAGAGGGTACGGGTGTATTTGAATACCCGTTTCTCAGCCACCAGAGCTTGATACTTTAGGTTTCTTCTGTTCGTGTCCGCGTTTGTGGTGGGACATGAAGAACCATGTTTTCTGGGCGACCTCTGAGTGCCAGGGTCGTGTTCAGGTTTAAACAGATGGTCACTGTTTCGTCTAGAAGATAGGCTTTTGTTTCATTTGCAAAAAGGATTCATGGGTGCCAATGCTTCAATTCAATTTCCGGACGATCGGCCCGACTTATGTGAAACACTCGTTAGTTATCACGTTTCCTTATCGTGTTTATGTTTGATGCATGTCGTCATATTCATGAGTTTTTTTTTTTTTCGCAGCAGTTGGATTTCCTCCCCCCTCAAAAAAAAAAAAAAAAAAAAAAAGAG
>CM065718.1:7520447-7522947 GCA_033310375.1 Conus canariensis | reverse complement strand
TAATTATTTCCTTTAGTTCTTTGAGTGTTGAGTATTGACTTGTGTGTAGGGTGGTTGTATTAATCAAAGGTCGTTCAGAGAAACGAAGAACGAGGTTCTAGTCTTAACTCTCACAGAAGCTGTGGTTTAAGATTAAGGCTCCTTTGTGTTAGGAACATTACCACTGGTTGGTGTACTCGTAACGTTTAGTAGATAAACTGTTTACTGACTTTTCCGGGTCTATAAGCGTAACTGTTTTAGTGGTGCTAAAACGTATCAGAAAAAAAAAAAAATGGCTGAAGAAAGTTTTACCCCCATAGAGAAACTAGTTAGTTTGGGGAAAGAAATGGGATATACAGGAGATGAACTGCGTAAATTCATTGAAACTCAGCAGAAGACTGAGAGAGATGAAAGGGCTGAAAGAAGGAAGTTTGAAAAGGAACAGCTCGACGCTGTCAAAAGAAACTCAGATGCTGAGGCCGAGAGACTTAGACTTGAAACTGCTGCGTCGAAGGCTAAAGCAGATGCTGAGGCCGAGAGACTTAGACTTGAAACTGCTGCGTCGAAGGCTAGAGCGGATGCAGAGTGTTTAGCTGCCAAAGCGAGAGCAGATGCAGAGAGTGCAGCTGCCAGAGCGAGAGCAGAAGCGGAATCAGAGATTTTAGCTAAACAAATTGAGTTGGAAAGAATAAAATCTGAAAATCGTAGTGAAATAGACACCAGTTCTGAGTCAGTAGGCCGCAGATTAAGTTGCGCACCTAGACTTAAACTCCCACTGTTCAGAGAAGAAACTGATTCGATCGATGCCTATATCAGTCGGTTTGAATCGGTTGCCGAGCACGAGGGCTGGCCCGAAGATGACTGGGCAATAAACCTGTCTGCCTTGTTGACAGGTCGTGCGTTACACACTGTTTCCACCTTACCCAAAGGTGATCAGAGGGATTTTGACAAGGTGAAACAAGCAGTACTAAAGGCATATGATTTGACTGAAGAAGGTTTTAGGCGTAAGTTTCGCGAGGCGAGAATCGAACAGGGTGAGACATACACACAGTTCGGAGTTAGACTGGATCACTATTTCAACAAGTGGGTAGAACTTAGTGGAGTAGACGTTGATTTTGAAGGCCTCAAGACACTGGTGATGAAGGAACAGATACTTGATGGTTGTGGGACAGGCCTCACAATCCACATTAAGGAAAAAGGTGCAACCACAATAGCTGAGGTACTTCAGACGGCAGAGACTTACCGGGAAGCGAGGCGTGATTTGCCTGAACAAGAGGAAAGCCCGGAAGCATATTCAGAGGATAGCAGGCTAGCACATGACTCACACGATGAGTCAGCAGTACACACCCATAGGCCCACGGCGTCACGTGAGCAAACAAGAGTGAAGGCCCACGTGGATAAGGCCGTAGATAGACGTACCTGCTTCTTGTGCGATAAGACAGGACACTTGGCTAGAGACTGCCGATTTAGACCTCAGAAAGCTGCAGCAATGAGGGTCAGGCCAAGTGAAAGGCAGGCAGCAAAAGATGAAAAAGATGACAGTGTTATTTTGTCTGGACTGTGCTGTGTGTTCACAGATTCAGGCGATAACATGGATGTGCACAAAGGCAGAGTAGGGGACAATGTGGTTAATGTCATTAGAGACTCTGGGTGCACTGGCGTAATGGTGAAGGAGTCCCTGGTTAAGAAGGGACAATTCACAGGTAAAACACAGAGGTGTAGACAAATAGATGGAACAGTGGCAGAATTCAAAACGGCCCTGGTGGTTATTGATACACCATTCTATAGTGGAGTCGTACAGGCTTTGGCTGTTCCAAAGCCGCCGTATGATCTGGTAATTGGAAACATTCCAGGAGCACGTGGGTATGGAGACCCAGACCGTGATTTCTGTGTTGAATCAGGGAAAAGATTTCTGGGGAGAGAAAGGCCCCAGGCAGTCACACACTCCAGAAAGCATTGGAGCGTGTCCGGTGAGACTAACCCCACTCACTTACGGGAGGAACAAAAGGGCGATTACTCTCTTAGTAAACTGTTTGGTTTCGCTCACACAAGGCAGAAGAAACGTGTTAAGGAGGGTACCATCGGTTTTGAGATAAAGGATGGGGTATTGTACCGAACTTTCACTCACATGAGTTCGGGGAAAACGAAGAAGCAGGTTGTCGTTCCTAGGCAGCGCAGAAAGGCGGTGATGTCCGAAAGACATGTGACGTCAGCCTCGGGCCATCTCGGTAGGAAGGCCACACAAAAGGTTGTGACGCGGGAGTACTACTGGCCCGGTATCCTAGGCGATATCAGGCGCTTCTGCAGACAGTGCAACACGTGTCGCGGTGTTTGGCATGGTGTGCTAGGGAGCGAAGAAAGTGTGACGGGGACGTAGACCAAATTAAAATGGTCGGGCGAAAAGTCAGGTATTGGGTGCGTGTGTCTTTCGCAGTGTCGTGTATGCGTGATATGGCTGGTGGCGGGCCACGTGTATGAAGAGAAAGGGAGAGAATTTCCGCAGAAACATAATGTTGATCTA
>CM065718.1:7490447-7510447 GCA_033310375.1 Conus canariensis | reverse complement strand
GGTATGGGCGTAGTAGGGGATAGTTATTGTTGTTGGTATGAAGCTCAGTAGGGGATAGTTATCGTTGTTGGTATGGGGCTTAGTAGGGGATAGTTATCGTTGTTGGTATGGGGCTTAGTAGGGGATAGTTATTGTTGTTGGTATGGGGCTTAGTAGGGGACAGTTATTGTTGTTGGTATGGGGATTAACAGGGACAGTTATTGTTGTTGGTAGGGGATTAACAGGGACAGTTATTGTTGTTGGTATGGGGCGTAGTAGGGGACAGTTATTGTTGTTGGTATGGGGCGTAGCAGGGGACAGTTACTGTTGGTGGTATGGGGCGTAGTAGGGGATAGTTACTGTTGTTGGTATGGGGCGTAGTAGGGGATAGTTATTGTTGTTGGTATGGGGCGTAGCAGGGGATAGTTACTGTTGGTGGTATGGGGCGTAGTAGGGATAGTTACTGTTGGTGGTATGGGGCGTAGCAGGGGATAGTTATTGTTGTTGGTATGGGGCGTAGTAGGGGATAGTTACTGTTGGTGGTATGGGGCGTAGTAGGGGATAGTCATTGTGTTGGTATGGGGCGTAGCAGGGGATAGTTATTGTTGGTGGTATGGGGCGTAGTAGGGGATAGTTACTGTTGGTGGTATGGGGCGTAGTAGGGGATAGTTATTGTTGTTGGTATGGGGCGTAGCAGGGATAGTTACTGTTGGTGGTACGGGGCGTAGTAGGGGATAGTCATTGTTGTTGGTATGGGGCGTAGCAGGGGATAGTTACTGTTGGTGGTATGGGGTTTAATAGTGATAGTTATCGTTGTTGGTAAGGGGCTTAGTAGGGGATAGTTATTGTTGTTGGTATGGGGCTTAGTAGGGGATAGTTGTTGTTGGTATGGGGTTTAATTGGGGATAGTTATTGCTGTTGGTATGGGGCTTAGTGGGAGATGTTCAAAGGCCTGGACATCAAACTCAACACCTGGGAGTCGCTTGCCCTGGACCGCCCAGCCTGGTGAAGCAGCATCACAAAGGGTGCATACACATCAGAGAAGAGACGCACAGCAGAAGCTGAGAGAAAGCGAGCCGCGCGCAAGGCCAGAGCTACCTCCACCTCCACTGTAGCAACCCCCCCCCCCCCCCACACACACACACATGTGTCCTACATGTGGGCGTTCCTTCCGGGCCCAGATCGGCCTCATCAGCCACCTGCGGACCCACACTCAGCGATCTTCCATCTGAGATTGAAGTCATGGTCATCTTCGAAATCGAAGGACGAACAACAAGGAGATAATTATTGTTGTTAGTATTGGGCTTAGTAGGGGATAGTTATTGTTGTTGGTATGGGACTTAACAGGGGGTAGTTATTGTTGTTGGTATGGGCGGGATAGTTATCGTTGTTAGTAAGGGGGTTTGTAGAGGATAGTTACTGTTGTTAAGTAGGGGCTAAGTAGGGGATGGTTGCATGAGACTAAGTAGGGATAGTTATTGTTGTCAGTATGGTGCTTATCAGGGTAATTAATGTTGTTAGTATGTGGCTTAGTAGGGATGTCCCATGTATGTTCTCAAAAGGAACCAACGCACGCCACCGAAGTGACTTTCCGGCTGTGCATGTCTCTCTTGTAGGTTGCCTCTTGATGACCCAGTACAAGCTACCCCTCTGTGGACTGCACTGTCCTGATGCTGGGACTTCAACAGAACTGATTCAGACTGTGTTGTGTTGTGTGTGTGTGTGTGTGTGGTGTGTGGTGTTGTGATGTGTGTGTGTGTGTGTGGTGTGTGTGTGGTGTGTGTGTGTTGTGCTGTGTGTGTGTGTGTGTGTGTGTGTGTGTGTGTGTGTGTGTGTTGGTGTTGCGTGCGTTGTGTGTGTGTGTGTGTGTGTGTGTGTGTGTGTGTGTGTGTGTGTGTGGAGTTTTTGTGTGTGTGTGTGTGTGTGTGTGTGTGTGTGTGTGTGTGTGTTGTGTGTGTGCGTGTGTGCGTGTGTGTGTGCGCGCGTTGTGTGTGTGTGTGTGTGTGTGTATGTGTGTGTGTGTGTGCGTGCGTGCTGCGTGCGGGCGTGCGTGCGTGCGTGCGTGCGTGCGTGTGTGTGTGTGTGTGTGTGTGTGTGCGTGCGTGCGTGCGTGCGTGTGTTGTGTGTGTGTGTGTGTGTGTGTGTGTGTGTGTAAGTGTGTGTGGTGTGTGTGTGTGTGTGTGTGTGTGCGTGCGTTGTGTGTGTGTGTGTGTGTGTGTGTGAGTTTGTGTGTGTGTGTGTGTGTGTGTGTGTGTGTGTGTGTGTGTGTGTGTTGTGTGTGTGCGTGTGTGCGTGTTGGTGCGCCGTTGTGTGTGTGGTGTGTGTGTGTGTAGTGTGTGTGTGGTGTGCGTGCGTGCGTGCGTGCGGCGTGCGTGCGTGCGTGCGTGCGTGTGGTGTGTTGTGTGTGTGGTGTGTGGTGTGCGTGCGTCGTGCGTGCGTGCGGCGTGTGTGTGTGTGTGTGTGTGTGTGTGTGGTTTGTGTGGTGTGTGTGTGGTGTGTGCTGCTGGTCGGCCGAAATGAACAAGCGTGGGCGTAAGTAACGCAGCTGAAAAAGACCGAGAAGCCCTAAACCCATTCTACCATTCCCTCCTCATCTCCCCCATCCCACTCTACTCTCCCCCCCCCCCCTCCCCGCCCCTCGCCAGAAAAAGAATCATGACATCCTTAAACCTAACGTGGGCGAGAAAGCACACTCCACATTAACAAAAAAACACAAAACAGCCTGGTTGCTCTGGCATAACATCCACTCGTAAATCCGGGCAGAAGCCTCAGCAGCCTGTGTCTTCGGCGCAACAATCGATGATTTATTCCAGGCCCGTGTCTTGTGCCGCGGACAGGTAGATGGGCTGGCAGATCGATCCGCTGGAGTCAGGTGCACTAAGTGCTGAGCCAGATTGTTTCGCCACCCATTTCCTTCCAGAGTAGGTAAAAAAAACCACGGTCAGCAACGAGGTCAACAGAGAGAGAGAGAGAGAGAGAGAGAGAGAGAGAAGAGAGAGAGAGAGAGAGAGACACCACACACACACACACACACACACACACACACACACACACACACACACACACACACACACACACGCACGTACGTTGCACTACTTGCCAAGGGCACCTGCTGCCTGTGTAGGTTATGTCTAGGATGGTATTGAACGTTCGGCATCTGTGTAGTCTGGGATGGTATTGCACGTTCTGTGTCTTTGATGATGCCGCTAGTTCTGCATCTGTATGGTCTTTGATGATGCCGCTAGTTCTGCATCTGTATGGTCTTTGATGATGCCGCTAGTTCTGCATCTGTATGGTCTTTGATGATACCGCTAGTTCTGCATCTGTATGGTCTTTGATGATGCCGCTAGTTCTGCATCTGTATGGTCTTTGATGATACCGCTAGTTCTGCATCTGTAAGGTCTTTGATAACTGCTAGTTCGCATCTGTATGGTCTTTGATGATGCCGCTAGTTCTGCATCTGTATGGTCTTGGATGATAACCGCTAGTTCTGCATCTGTATGGTCTTTGATGAACTGCTAGTTCTGCATCTGTATGGTCTTTGATGATGCCGCTAGTTCTGCATCTGTATGGTCTTGGATGATACCGCTAGTTCGGCATCTGTATGGTCTTTGATGATACTGCTAGTTCGGCATTTGTATGGTGTTTGATGATACTGCTAGTTCGGCATCTGTATGGTCTTGATATGATACGCTAGTTCAGCATCTGTATGGTCTTTGATGATACTGCTAGTTCGCATCTGTATGGTCTTGATGATACTGCTAGTTCTGCATTTGTATGGTCTTTGATGATACTGCTAGTTCTGCATCTGTATGGTGTTTGATGATACTGCTAGTTCTGCATCTGTATGGTCTTTGATGATACCGCTAGTTCTGCATCTGTATGGTCTTTGATGATACTGCTAGTTCTGCATCTGTATGTGTTTGATGATACTGCTAGTTCTGCATCTGTAAGGCTTTGATGATACCGCTAGTTCGGCATCTGTATGGTCTTTGATGATACCGCTAGTTCTGCATCTGTAAGGTCTTTGATGATACCCGCTAGTTTCTGCATCTGTAAGGTCTTGATGATACCGCTATTCGGCATCTGTATGGTCTTTGATGATACTGCTAGTTCGGCATCTGTATGGTCTATTGATGATACCGCTAGTTCTGCATCTGTATGTCTTTGATGATACCGCTAGTTCTGCATCTGTATGGTGTTTGATGATACCGCTAGTTCTGCATCTGTATGGTCTTGACGACACCACTAGTTCTGCATCTGTATGGTCTTTGAAAGATACCGCTAGTTCTGCATCTGTATTGTCTTTCATGATTACCGCATAGTTTCTGCATTTGCTTGGACTTTGATGATACCGCTAGTTCTGCCTCTGTATGGTCTGTGTCATACCGCTAGTTTTGCATCTGTCTGGTCTATGTCATACCGCTATTCTGCATCTGTATTCTATGTTCATACCGCTAGTTTCTGCATCTGTATGGTCAATGTTCATACCGCTAGTTCTGCATTTGTATGATCTATGTACATACCGCAGTTCTGCATCTGTATGGTCTAATGTTCATACCGCTAGTTCTGCATCTGTATGTCTATGGTTCATACTGCTAGTTCTGCATCTGTATGTTTTTAATGATACCGCTAGTTCTGCATTTGTATGGTCTATTGTTCACACACTAGTTCTGATCTGTATGTTTATGGTCATACCGCTAGTTTTCATCTGTATGTCTAGGATGAACTGCACGTTCTGCATCTGTATGTCTAGATGATACTGCACGTTCTGCATCTGTATGTCTAGATGATACTGTACGTTCTGCATCTGTATGTCTAGGATGATACTGCACATTCTCCATCTGTATGTCTAGGATGATACTGCACATTCTGCATCTGTATGTCTAGGATGATACTGCACGTTCTGCATCTGTATGTCTAGGATGATACTGCACGTTCTGCATCTGTATGTCTAAATGATACTGCACGTTCTGCATCTGTATGTCTAGATGATACTGCACGTTCTGCATCTGTATGTCTAGATGATACTGCACGTTCTGCATCTGTATGTCTAGATGTTACTGTACGTTCTGCGTCTGTATGTCTAGATGATACTGTACGTTCTGCATCTGTATGTCTAAATGATACTGCACGTTCTGCATCTGTATGTCTAGATGATACTGCACGTTCTGCATCTGTATATCTAGATGATACTGCACGTTCTGCATCTGTATGTCTAGGATGATACTGCACGTTGTGCATCTGTATGTCTAGGATGATACTGCACATTCTCCATCTGTATGTTTAGGATGATACTGCACGTTGTGCATCTGTATGTCTAGGATGATACAGCAAATTCTGCATCTGTATGGTCTGGGCTGACACCCATCGCTTCACATTCAGCGTCGTTAACAAGGATCAGGCTTTTCCAGATGAAGAATATGCGGATGGGTCGCAACAAAAACAGAAAAAAAAACAGCAGACGACAACAAAGAAAAGTAAAAAAAAAAGGCAGAGCCAGTGAGTTACACAGACATGGGGGATTGACAAGCAGAGATTTTCCAGAAGGTGCAGACACAATCTTATACAGAAAGACCAACACCTCATCCCATGTCCAACCCCTCACCCCTTTCCCGGCCCGGCATACCATGGGGCAGGGAGTTCGGATGATACTGTTTAATTTAGAAAGCCCACGTGTATTCGCTCGAAAATTTGAATGAATGAAAAGCGTGGTCAGAGTGAAAGGTGTAATTACCTGCATTCAAGGAGGGGTTAAAGTTGCGGTGACCACAATTTGTTGATGTTCTCTGTCTGTCTGTCTGTCTGTCTGTCTTCTCTTCTCTTCTCTTCACTCCTCTCTCTCTCTCTCTCTCTTCTCTCCTCTCTCTCTCTCTCATATGATTTCATAGGTAATTCAGCATAAATTCTTTAGATGTATTCTCTTTTTCGTGATTTTGTAAGTATCTCAGTATAAATCCTTCAGATATATCCTCCGGGTTACTATTTTGTACATCACAATACCTCTTGATTTGTTACTATTCTCTCTGAAAAGTAAAAATTGGAGAAGAAGAAGAAGAAGAAGAAGAAGAAGAAGAAGAAGAAGAAGAAGAAGAAAAGAAAACCCAACAACAAAAACAACAACAACAAAAACAATAACAACGACAAGAACAAGGAGGAAGTGGAACAGAAAAACATCAACAATCAAATCAATAACAACGACAGCGTATGAAACAGATGAAGCCAACACGTTATCTTCCCCACAAGGAAGCCAGATATTGGGAGCAGATGAGCACAGCCTGTCCATTCAAAACAAAAACGCCGTCATTAAGTTCAGTTCTGAGTCATCCGTTGGACATATCTGGGGAATATTATCATCAGCTTGAAACTATATTACAACACATAAGAGACAGCATATGAGGCTAACGTTTTGTACATGCTCGTGCGGGCACGAGCACGCGCGCGTACGCACGCACCCACACACACTACACACATACACATTCACGACACACACCACGCACACACGAAAAACACACACACACACAGAAAACACACACACACACACACACACACACACACACACACACGCACACACATTTACGCTCGCGCTCGCACACACAAAATGAATAACGAAGCAGATTTTTCAATCCTTAGTCCTCCCTCCCTCCCTCCCTCCCTCCCTCCTCTCTCTCTCTCTCTCTCTCTCTCTCTCCTCTCTCTTATTTCACTCTCTATCTTTTTCTGTCTTTCTAAAACCTCACTCATTCATTTTCTTTCATTTTCATTTTGTTTCGCCCCCTTCTCTCCCATATTTACCTTCAGTACTCTCTCTCTCTCTCTCTCTCTCTCTCTCTCTCTCTCTCTCTCTCTCTCTCTCTCTCTCTCTCCTGGCCCCCTGTTCTCTGTCACAATCTTTTTTCATTTATCTCTGTTTTCCCCCTCTCTGTCATTCACTTCCCCCCTCTCTTCCTATCCATCACCCCCACTCTCTCTCTCTCTCTCTGTTTCTTCCTTCCTTCCTTTTCCTTTCTCTCTTACTTTCTCAGCACGTTTCAGCACTCTCTCTCTCTCTCTCTCTCTCTCTCTCTCTCTCTCTCTCTCTCTCTCCCTACCCCCACCCCCCATCCTCATTCACCCCTCCACACCATTTTTTTCCCCAAAAACCTTCTTCTTCTGATTTCACTTAAAAAAAGAAAGACCCCCCCCCCAAAAAAAAAAAAAAAAAAGAAAAAAAAAAGAAGAAGACAATAATGAGGTTTCTAGGTTCTCACCTCCCTGCGTCCCTCCCTCCCTCCCTCCCTCATCCCAAAACACCGCCTGTGTGCCTCTCATGCCCCTCCCCCCCCCCACCCACTCCCCCATCCATCCTCCTTCTTCATGTCCCTCAACTCTTTCCCCTGCTCCTCCTCCTCCCCCTCCCCCTCCGTCCAACACCCTTTCCACATTCTCTCCTCATCTTCTAATCTCATTCGTCACCACGGACACTCCGCTGTGCTGGATAATCGAACGGATTGGACGAAGACTGGCAGCCAGGGGGAAAAAAAAAAAAAAGGGGGGGGGGGGTTAGGGTGTGGGGGTGGAGGGAGGGGGGAGGGAGAGGGCGGGGAGCGAGGAGAAACAGGACAGAGGCAGCAGTGGTGGTGGTGGTTAGTTGGGGGGTGGGAGGGGGGGGGCGTAAGAAAAAAAATGGCGATGATCGAAAGAGGGGGAGACGGATGGAGAAAGGAGGGGAGAAAGAAACGTCGGGGGAAAAGACGGGGAGGGAGGGGCGGGGGGGGGGGGAGGGGGAGATGTATTCCCTCTGGAGAGGGGTGAGGAACTGGGTGGGTGGAATGGATGGGGAGGGGGGAGGGAGGAGAGGGAGGGGAGGAACGGGTGTGTGTGAATTGGTAGTCCTGACATAATTCTTGGCGTGGTGGAGTGGAGTCGACCTGACCGATCGGTCAACGACCATATGGGTCCGTTCAGAGTGACCGTTTTCAGCGCGGTCACCCTCCCTCTCTCTCTCCTCTCTCTCTCTCTCTCTCTCTCTCTCTCTCTCAGTAGTTGCATCTAAAACTGCACATTTGTGAGCAAGCTATGCTTTTCTCAAAAACCTTTTCTCCCCCCCCCCCTCCCTCTCTGTATTGCTGTGTCAGTGTCCGTTTCACGCACGCATGCTCGCCAACACGCTCGCTCGCACGCACGCGCACTCACTTACTCACTCATTCACTCACACACTCACTTCTACAAGCGACATTGGGAGAACAGGGACAAGCATTCTCTTTCTTCGTAAGAAGGCGATCTAAGAAGGCGATCTAAGAAGGCGATCTACCACATGATAAGGTTTTTGGTTGAGGGTCACCCACTGAAGCGAGTGAAGAGTTTCTTGGTAAACTACTGGTGGTAAACAATGACATGCTGGTTTTCTTGTCATTTTATTCCTTCTCGCCGTCCCCCCCCCCCCCCTCCCATGATGTATCTTATCGTATCTTCCTTCTTTCCTTCCTTCCCTCCACTCTCTCTTTCTTCTCTTGTCAATTCCCCCCCCCCTCCCTACCCTCTCCTCTTCTGTTTCATCTCTCTGCACCTCCCTTGCATACGTCATGACTCTACGTAGGAGCAGATTTCTTAGGAATAACAACCTGGACAATAATCACGTCCATAACGAGGATCCTTCGGATTTATGCGGATTCCTCTGAATAACCAGCTCATAAATAACGCACGTTAATAACACATTTCTCTGGACTGACAATTTATAAACAAAATACACACTATGAACACAAACAACATAAGCAATAAGAACAAGACCCCCCCAAAAAAAACAACAACAACAACAACAACAAAACAACAACAACAACAAAACAACAACAACAACAAACAAACAAACAAAAAAGACCCTGTTTATTAGCAACATAGACATCGAAGGCAACAATACCTCTGGAATATTAGTTTACAAACAACTCAAACAATAGCAAGCATTTCTCTCGACAGCTGTTTACAAACAACACAAAGAGTAGTAACAATAAATCATCCGGAATAACAGTTTATAAACAGCATTAGTAACAATAAATTCTCTTTTTCAACAGTTAAAAAAAAAAAATGATAACCAGAAACACCACCAGCAGTGACAGCGACTACCACTTCAGGCAATAGACAGGCACATAGGAAAGCAAATGGTGAGAGAGAGAGAGGAGAGAGAGAGAGAGAGAGAGAGAGAGAGAGAGAGAGAGAGAGAGAGAAGCCGTTTCACGCTCGCGCGCGCGTGTACACACACACACACACACACACACACACACACACACACACACACACACACACACGCACACGTATATATATAATACACATACACAACACTCACACAACACACAACACTCACACATCACACACAGAACACTCACACAACACACAACACACACACACACAATTCACATAACACACACACTCACACACACACACACATTCACACACGCAACACTCACACAATACACAGCACACACACAACACACAAACACACGCACAACACACACATACAACACTCACACAACACCTACATAACACCCACCCTCCCACCCACACACACACACACACCCAACACTCATACAATACACAACACACACACACACGCACAACACTCACACAACACACACATACATCACTCACACAACACCCACAGAACCCCCCCCCCCCCACACACACACACACACAACACACACACACACACACACACACACACACACACACACACACACACACACACACACAACACCACACACACACACAACACACACACACACACAACACACAACACAACACACACACACACACCACAGACCCAAAGCACAGACCACGCGCCAGAACCTGGACAGACAGAAGTGGGAGAAGAGAGGAAAGGAAGGAAGGAAGGAAGCAGAAAAAAAAAGAAAAAAAAGACAAGACAACAAAACAACGAAGCAGAAAGAAAGGGGAACGTCGGAGGATAGAGGAATGCTGCAGCACACGGAAAGACGGAAGAGAAGAGAGAGAGAGAGGGGGGAAGAATAAGGAGAGGAGGAAGGAGAAGAGGAGGGGTGGTGGTGGTGGTGGCGGTGGTGGTGGTGGTGGGGATTAGCCAGGGGCACGCAACCTGCCAGCCTCTGTCAGTGTAATCGTGGCTGCTGCAACGCACGCATGCGCGTGCGATGAATGCACTTCCGCCTCCCAGGCTTCTTCCTCCTCTGCTCCTAGCCTACCCCCCCCCCCCCCTCGCCTCCCCCTCCACCCTCTCCCTTCCCTCCTTCCCCTTCTTCCCCCTCCTACCTTTCCTCTTTGCTTTAACGCCCACCCCCACCATCTCCATCCCACCCCATCCCACCCTACTCCCATGGCCATCCCCCCACCCACTCCCCAATCCGCCTTCCCCCTCCCTCCTTCCCTCTCGTGGCATCCATCGTTGCCCTTCTTCTCATCATCTGCACCCCCACTCCACTCACCCCCCTCCCCCCGCATCCCCCTCCCTCCCACCCCGAAAGACACACCTCAACGTTACTCCTCTTAAAATAAATCTTTTTCTTTCTTTTTTTTTCTTTTTTTTTTTCTTCAAGTCTTCGTTATCTTCTCTCCACATTGGAAAAATAAATACACATTTTTTTTCTCTCTCGTTACAATGGAAGAAGGGTGAGAAAGAAGCAACGAGAAGAAGGAAAGACTGAATGAAGGACAGCGCAGCACACACACAGACACACAGACATAGACAGAAGCACACACACACACACACACACACACACACACACACACACACACACACACACACACACAACACAACCACACACACACACACACACACACACACACACACACACGCACACAGACACAGACACACAAAACAGACACACATGTAGACAGACAGACAGACAGACAGACGTGTGTGTGTGTGTGTGTGTGTGTGTGTGTGTGTGTGTGTGTGTGTGTGTGTGTGTGTGTGTGTGTGTTTAAACACATATGTACATGTAGACCAACGAAAACAGTAAAGGATGAAGGCATGACCTACGAAGTGATCCAACAGGCGACCTTTTTTCTTTTCTTCAACTACTAACGAGTTCTACAAGGCAACCGATTCAGTTCACTGCAATTGTCAGAGAAAAGTTCAACAAACACTGAGGCTTGGACATGACATGAACTGACGACCCTCTGCTTGTTCATGGGATGAAAAGAAAAAAAGATAAAAAGAAATAACTCCAAATGTGTTGTTGAATGGAGAAAATGTCTTTGAGCTCGTTGAACTTCTCCACAGGTAAAAGGCATTCGCCAAGGAGATCCAATGTTTCCCTATTTGTTTACCCTTCAAGCCAAAATGCACGCAAGTAAAATACGAGGATGAAAATAGAAAGAAGGAATACACGCATCCAGTGCGGAATCGTTCTTTCTTTCTTTCTTTCTCTCTTTTCTTTTCCTTCTCATTATCTTGCTTTCTCTTCATTTTCCCCTGCCTTCTCAACGGCGTAAGTCGCTTATCCTGAGCACAACACCCCCCCCCCCCCCCAACTCTCCACTCCCGCCCTCGCCCCCTCACCCCCCCCCCCCCTCACCCTTTTCCCCATTCTCTCTACCTCCGCCTTCTCTCACCGTCCAACCGATCCAGACTGGATCTTTGCATTTCCAACAACTCACAGGGATCGGTCCATCTTTGCATTTCCAACAACTCACAGGGATCGGTCCATCTTTGCATTTCCAACAACTCACAGGGATCGGTCCATCTTTGCATTTCCAACAACTCACAGGGATCGGTCCATCTTTGCATTTCCAACAACTCACAGGGATCGGTCCATCTTTGCATTTCCAACAACTCACAGGGATCGGTCCATCTTTGCATTTCCAACAACTCACAGGGATCGGTCCATCTTGCATTTCCAACAACTCACAGGGATCGTCCATTTCAAGCGGAAAAAAATGTGTCCCGGATGTCAGAGTCTCTGTTGACTGGGAACAACATCAACACACTTCAGCATCCTCAACATCTCAAAATTCTCCGACAGAAATTTTCATCTTCCGGTCTCTTTTGGTCGTAATATGATCTCTCTCTCTCTCTCTCTCTCTCTCTCTCTCTCTCTCTCTCTCTCTCTCTCTCTCTCTCTGCAGCAAAGCTACTCCATCCAGCTGTATCTCTAACAACAGACGAAAAACTAAAAGCGCTGAACATACTTCCTCTGAATAGGCAATTGGAATTCAACAAGGCATCATTTATGTTTACAATATTGACAGATACTATGCCATGTTATATCAATGCCCTTTTTACAAGATCGAACAGCTTTTCTGGCTCGACGAAATTCCTTCTTCCCTACCCACGCATTGATCTATACAAAACAAGCCTAGCTTACTCTGGACCATATGTCTGGAACTCACTTCCACCGAATCTACAAAATATGAATACTTTAAAACTTTTCAAGGAACATTTGCATAAACATTTTATGTCTCAGTAATTTAATTAGTCGATTAAAATGATTAGCGCCCATTCGCAAAGTCTTCTATGAACCATACTTTGAATACATCGTCTAAACATAAAACCTACTCCGTCAAAATCGCTCATCCCCACTCCTATCTGTCTACCATCCCTTTTCTCCTCCCCCTACCTACCATTCTCTCTTCCCCAGCCCTCCTCTGACCTCCCCTCTGTAGTTTTGTTTGTTTGTAAGTTTCCTTCTGTTTCACCATCCCCCATCTCATTAGTACTTTTATGAATAATTTGCTTATCATTGTAGAATTAGATTACAATGTTGCTATGTTGAATTGTCAGTATGAATGATATGTGTTGAAATAATGTATGCATGACAAGGACACATTGTAAGACTAGGCTTTGGCCTAAAATCTTCATCCTTGTGTATTAAAGATACAGAATGTTTAAACCTTACTGGCGAATTAGAGAATGCAGGATACAACAAAGCATGTACACACTGCACCACTGCTTCACTGCAAACAAATCAAATAAACAGCTACTACAATCAAGACGCATGAACAAACTTTCATCTATATAATGATCTATTGTGCGGATAAATCAAAATAAACAGCTACCACAATCAAGATGCATGAACAAACTTTCTTCTATACATCTATTGTGAGGACAGAGAGTCAGACTTATAGGTGGAGGCAGACGGATAGATAGATAGATAGATAAAGATAGATAGATAGATAGATAGAAGATGGACAGATAGACAGACGGACGAATAGATTGACGGATAGATAGACAAACAGATAGATAGACAAATAAGAAAGAGGAAGGGAGGGAGGGAGGAGAGAGAGAGAGACAGACAGGTAGACAGACAGATAGACGGACAGAATGACAGATAGATAGATAGAAGAATAGACCTACATAACATACATACATACAGACAGGTATATAGATAGAAGGATAGACATACATTCAAACATACATACAGACAGACAGATAGATTGATAGACATACAGATAGATACATAGACAGATACATAGATAGATGAACAAATAGAAAGACAGTCAGTCAGTCAGTCAGACAGACAGATAGACAGATAGATAAATAGATAGATAGACAGACAGGTAGATAGATAGACAACGATAACATAGAAATAGTTAATACAATAATAATTGTGTAATCAGAACCCCAGTTCCACTTAAACTTTCTAAGCGCTTCACAATCCACGATCTCATTTACACAACGGACTGCCTGTCAGTTTAAATCCGACAGTCGCTCAGCATTTCGCTCATTCTCGCGATTTTTCACCAAAGGACGCTTGCTATGTGTACGCGTGTCATCCATACTAAAGGCCAAACTGACTTCCTCTTCGCCGAAGATGGGATTTTGCAGTGAGCGCAAGATATCATGATTGTGTGCCGTTCACACATGGAACCTTGGCGTATAACCTCGTTCAAAGGACTTTATTGGGAAACAGAGTCGGAACCAATGTTAACTCCCTTGAAAATATCCCCCTGTACTGAACAGCCCGGTGGAGATTCGAACTCGCAACCCCAAGAACGCCAGAATCACGAGTCCCGCGCTATGTCAAATGAGCTATTCCAGATTTTATGGACTGACCCAAATTTCCAGCGCGAAATAGATTACAACGACGGGCCACCGATTAACATGATTCAATGCTTTCTTGGAATCGGCCTGTTTGGGATGGTAGTATATTTCGCACTGTCAAAAAGTGTAATTCGTCCCCATAAGTACAAATTATGACTTTTCTGTCCGAGTCTAAATTTCGGCCTGTTTCAATCCGTAGTTATGGTTTCTACAACTCGGCCTTCCCTTTCCTCGTCTTACCGCCGATTCTTCCTTATCAGACTGATGTCTATATGTTTTCTTTAATGTCTGTATGTTTACCAATCGACCCTTCGATATCTCTTTAAAGTGTTAATCCTTAAGGTTCCACCCATGACTTTCCTTGTGAGATATTACAATGCGTATCCTCCGTCCATGCGCGCTCTTTCCCTGTGCTTGAACAGTATGTGCGTGCGTGCGTGCGTGCGTATGTGTGTGTGTGTGTGTGTGTGTGTGTGGTGTGTGTGTGTGTGTGTGTGTGTGAGTGATGAGTGTGTGTTCCGGATAATTTTCTTTGGAGCTCCTCGCCCTTTACTATATTGCTCATACATAAGCATTTGTTAAAGAGTTGTCTATCTTGATATAGGAATTTTCTTTTCACTTTTTGTAATCTTTCCCTGTCAAAGCATCGGATGTCCTCTCTGTCAGCTGCATAACTCATTCATATAGACGATTTTACATGTTTCAAATTAGTTCCACAAGAATTATCCAATCTAATTATCGCAAAACTGATGAGAGATAAAATATGTGCAAAAAAGAAGAATTTCGTGAACTGAAATTCAGAAAATGTTTTACGATATTTGCCCGTTAAATTCTTTGAGGACTGGTTTTTTCAAGGGCGGTAATAATTATGATCATGCAATGATAAATCATTATCAATGATAACCCTGAGCACTTTATGTGATGTTACCTCCTCCATTGTTTGGCCTTTGACATTGTGGTGCGAACGGCGAACTCATCTTCTGCCAGTTTGTTGTTGTTGTGTGGTCTACAAACATGCATTTCGTTTTATTTGTAAAGAGGGACGTTTGACTCAGTTTTGTCAAGTAACCAATGTACCGATACTGTTATGAAGATTAGATACTGAGATGACAGGATTATCACCATCTGAATGCTATGAAGTGTCATCAGTATTCATCTTACCACAGTGCTCAACACACAAAGACAAATCGTCTATGTCAACAGAAAATGAGAGGGGTCTTAACACTAATCCTAGAGGAACACCAAAATTGTGTGTGTGTGTGTGTGTGTGTGTGTGTGGTTGCGTGCGTGCGTGCGCGCGCGCGTGTGTGTGTGTGTGCGCGCGCACGCCTGCGCCTGAGTGCTTACTTGTTTGCTTGTGCGGCTCACATGTGTGCGTGAGTGACGGTACCGGGAAGGTGGGGAGAGGGGGGTGGGGGTGGAGGGTGGTTGTCTGAATAAAATCAAGCTGAGGAGGCAAACGTGAGGGTGGTTGACATGTCATTTGATTGATAGTTGGCTCGTTTTCTAGGGCCATTTTTCCCCTGTTAATGAACGCTTTTAATACATTTGTTACTATTATTATTATCATCATTATTATTATCATCATCATCATTATCATCATTATTATTATCATCATCATCATTATCATCATCATCATCATCATTATCATCATTATTATTATCATCATCATCATTATCATCATCATTATTATTATTATTATTATCATTATTATTATTATTATTATTATTATTATTTATTATCATCATCATCATTATTATCATCATTATAATCAGTGGTGGTGATGGTGATGGTGATGATGGTACTACTATCATTACAACAACAACTACTACTACAACTGCTATTCGTGTTGTTGTTGCGATCATTATTACTATTATTAGTATTATTATTACTATCATCATCATTATTATTATTATTATTACAATTATTATGACTAGTACTACTACTACTATTAATGTTATTATTGCTATCATCTTTATTATCATAATTAATATTAATACGATTATCATTAATATATTATTATTACTATCATTATGGTAGTAGTAGTAGTATCATTATCATTATCAGCCTACTATTAGAACTACTATTTGACGATCAGGCTTTTGCATGCTTCACAGGTTTTAGGACTTTTTAACCAGTGGATAATAATAGTTTGTTCGTATGTTTATTTATATGCCTCTTGCCTAGAACAGACATACAACTACTAGTTAGCTTGATAGATAGACTGCCAGCCAGCCAAACGGACAGACAGTGAGACAGGTAAACAGGCACACGGATAAATAGATAGATAGATCGGTAGATAGACAGACAGATAGACCGAAAGATAGACAAACAGATAGCAAGATAGATGAGCGTGTCATTTGAATCAAGGATTTTATTACTATAATCATCATTATCATTGTTACTATTATTACCTTTTGGGGGAGGGGTCTGACCATAAACTTGAAGAGGGGTCAACATTGGAGTCATACTCATGTGTCTGCCAGGGATGGTGTCTGTACCCCATTTCATTCTCTAAAAATAGTTTATTCGGCGTTTTGTCAATTTGATATAGAATATCTGCTTATTAAGCTATTTATATCTTTAAAAAAAAATTGATATAGAATATCTGCTTATTAAGGTATTTATCTCTCTTTTTTCCAATTTGATGTAGAATATCTGCTTATTAAGGTATTTATCTCTTTTTTTTCCATTTGATATAGAATATCTGCTTATTAAGCTATTTATCTCTTTTTTTTTTTTCAATCTGATATGGAATATCTGCTTATTAAGCTATCTATCTCTTTTTTTTTTTCAATTTGATATGCAATAACTGCTTATTAAGCTATTTATCTATCTTTTTTCAATTTGATATAGAATATCTGGTTATTAAGCTATTCATCTCTCTTTTCTTGCAATTTGATAAAGAGTATCTGCTTATTGACTTTTTCTCTGTACCCCATTTCATTTTTCAAAAAATATTTATTCGACGTTTTGTCAATTTAACAAAGAATATCTGCTCGTTAAATTATTCATCAATTTATTCATTCATTCATTTATTTATTCATGTCTGTTTACCTTCATTTATGTGTTTACAATATATCAATTCATTGTTATCTATCCATTTATTTGTCTATTTATTCACTTCTTTATTTACTTGTTTACTGACTGATTGATAAATTAACTGATTGTTAATTATGTATTATATTGGGATAGGACGAAGGGGGGAGGGGGGGGGGGGGAGAGTAGGGTAGGGAAAAGGGTTGGGAGGGTAGGGCGCAAGCGTTCGGTGGGGGGGGGGGGGGGGAGAGACAGGGAGGTGGGTGGGCACTGTATTGTACTGTACTGTGCTGTGTTGTGCTGTGTTGCGTTGTGTGTATTTATTGCACTGTATTGCGTTCACTGTATTGTATTGTGCTTACTGTATCAAGTGTGCTGTGCTGTGCTGTGTTGTGTTGTGCTCTGTGGTGTTGCGTTGTGTTGTGCTGTGCATGCTGTGCTGTGCTGTGTTGCGTCATATTGTATTGTATACCATCATTCTGCATCGTGTCAAATGGTATTGTCTCGTATCATATTGCATAGCATTGCAGTGGATATACTCCTCGTTCCTACAGCTTTTACTGCTTGAAATTCGTGTGCTCTAGGACACATTGGTGCTGTGGAATATACACTTACCAGTTTCCTTTTTCTTCGGGTTATATATATATATATAATATATATATATATATAAACAAAGCTTGCTCTTATGTCTCAGATTGAAGAAATAGGGGGAGATAAGCATTCATATCTGCAGTGGTAGATAATTCTGCCTAACTAACAGTATGTGCTTGAGAGGGTGAATGGGGAATTATAAATGCTTCTCAAAATGAGCCTTCAGCAAGCTTATAGTCTCCAAGGGGGAGACAATCTCCCATGGGGAGGAAACTCACTAACATATAACTCCTGGTCAGATACCGGTATTTCGAAACCTGACTGTTTCTCCTCAGTGACCGCGGAAAGTGGTAACTCGTGTGTGTGTGTGTGTGTGTGTGTGTGTGTATCTATCTATCTATCTATAATGCTGAACAATTAAGTAGTGGGGGAAAACAAGTGCAGGCTAACAATTCTTCAGTCATTATAGTAATGACTTGGCAAAGATTTGACCTTTTAGAAAAGAAAAAAAAAAAAAAAATGGATGAAGAAAATGGGGGGAATATATTATAAATATGAGAAACCCTTCACTAGCCGCCTGAGGGAACCACCGCAGTCCCTCTCGAAGGCACATCTATTTGTATTGCCTGTTCCTAGGCCTTTCGTCCGCTGGATCGGACTCATCAGGGAGACACGGCTGATTGTGTCTGTGCTCTTGGTGTCAAATAGAGACACACCACAGTCCATAATTCTGTGGTGTTCTCACCACCAAGGGTTCAAAAGAGAATGCAACAGCACCCCCGAAGCGGCCAGCGAAGGGTAGCAAAATGGAACAAAACAAAAATGTGGAGAGGAAAAAAGTTGCTGAAAGACTAAAAGCATTATGCACACAGTATAAGTATAGGGGACAATCTTTGAGCCTATGCTTGAGGATCCATTCAAGGATACAAGGGAGATCAAAAGATGTGGAACAGTCTGAGTGGTCAGCTCTGCTGTTCAATAACCCAAGCATTGTAAGTGGCTAAGAATTGTACAGAACAACCTTTACTTGGATCTCCTAAGAGATGCAATCTCCCACTGATTGACCAAACAATATAATGCTGAACAATTAAGTAGTGGGGGAAAACAAGTGCAGGCTAACAATTCTTCAGTCATTATAGTAATGACTTGGCAAAGATTTGACCTTTTAGAAAAAAAAAAAAAAAAAATGGATGAAGAAAATGGGGGGAATATATTATAAATATGAGAAACCCTTCACTAGCCACCTGAGGGAACCACCGCAGTCCCTCTCGAAGGCACATCTATTTGTATTGCCTGTTCCTAGGCCTTTCGTCCGCTGGATCGGACTCATCAGGGAGACACGGCTGATTGTGTCTGTGCTCTTGGTGTCAAATAGAGACACACCACAGTCCATAATTCTGTGGTGTTCTCACCACCAAGGGTTCAAAAGAGAATGCAACAGCACCCCCGAAGCGGCCAGCGTATATATAATATATATATATATATATATATATATACACATATATAAAAATAAATAATAGTTCGGCTATATATGTAGATAGATAGATAAGATAGATAAACAGACAGATAGATAGATAGACAGATAGACAGACAGACAGACAGATAGATGGATAGATAGATACTTCAAATAATCTCTATTTCATGCAGCAAGAAAGTGTTCAAGAATACATTCATAAAATAAATATAAGGATTATAGAGAAAAAACGATGAGGAAAAAAATAGTACACCTTATTACTTTTTCTCCCTTAAAAAATAAAAAAAAACAAAATAACTTAATGGATAACAGATAAATCACGATAGCAAAACAATTACATTTAAACAAGGACTATAATGAATACTTAAACAGAAAAGAAAACAAAACAAAAATATTTTCTGCTTTACCGCGGATATCCAGAACATCTCAATAATGTAATTCATACAAACACAACACTGACCATTACAGAGTTAATGAAATATCTGACTTCACCAATTTTTTTTGGTAGTTATTTTATTTTATTTTTTTCTTTTTTCTTTTTCTTTTAACCAAAATCGCATACCAATATCCAGTTAAAGCTCAAACGCGTGTACGAGTCAATACGTATAATTGAGAAATGCTTTGTACATGTCTGAGAGACATGGACTGAGTTTGAGAACATGGCTGTGTGACAGTTGAAGGAAGGGGGTCACACGGTATAAACTTACAATGACATGATGTTCACGTACGTATTACATACATTGTCACCCTCTTCTATTCACGTTTCTAAAAGAACATCGGTGTGTGTGTGTGTGTGTGTGTGTGTGTGTGTGTGTGTGTGTGTGTGTGTGTGTGTGTGAAGTCTCCAACACGTGTGCTGCCTAAGGCTATGATTTCGCGTGTGGATACAATGCATGTGTCAATGGAAAGGTATGCGGATACAGTCAC